>JAWDJD010000001.1:412908979-413193979 GCA_035047305.1 Bradypodion pumilum
TCTGGTCCCTGTCAGAGATGCTTCTTTTACTGATGGGACCACCAAAGCGCCTTTCCTGTCTACCCTTGTCGGACGGGCTGATAACCTTGGGGTGACACGGTCTCTAAAGTACCCAGCTCCAATGCCATGAAGGGCTTTAAATGCCTGTGTGGTTAGGAAGAAGATAAAAGTTTTCCTAGTAAGTGTCAGCTAATTAGGTCCTGACTGGTAGGTTCAAAAGTTCAGATTGTCCCAGAGTTCAGTGAACTTACAAACAATGTATCAATGTTTTGGAACTTTGGTGCTTGTATGTCTCCTCAAAGTGGTATATAACAGTTGCTGTTCTGTCCTTCTGAGAGGCTTTTTAAAAAGATTAATTATTTCAATATCTACAGCCAGGATTCATTCTAAGTTTTTTTAAAAAAAGCAGATGGGACCAACCATTCAAGATAAGCAAAATTGACTTTTTCAGCTTATTTGATTTCTTTTAAACCTGGAGGCATAAAAGGCCACTTGTTTCTGTATGGAGGATTTTTTCAAAAAACATAACTCAAAACTCTTTGGAAAACTTCCCTAAATTTGGCACAGAGCTTGAGCAGACTGCTATATCTGTGACACCGTTGGGACTGATCTAAAGTCCATTTTAAGAGTTACAGTTTTTGTTTGGAGTGTCCCAATTATTAGAATTGCCTTGTAGAATATTGCTTTATTGTGCTGTACAATAACAAAGCTACACTCTTTTGCAGCTATAGTTATTGAGATGATAATTGTGTTCCATAAGAGCTTATGTAAATTGCCCTAGTTCTATTGAATGAATAAATGCAGTGCTAGATCTTTAAAAGTATGGAAAGATATGATACAGTCTTTTAGTAGACATTATTTATATTTATCTAATAGATTTTATTGTAGCAATAATCTAGTAGATTTGTTAATGTCTAGTAGACATTAGATTACATTAGTTACTTGAATTAATTTGCTTATAAAAATTAAGTAAGCCTTTGTTGGGGGAAAGATGGGAGTATAAATTGAGTAATCATAATTTTGATTTTGAACAGCTATTAGTATTTTTATTGCTTTGCTTTCTTATGCAGATGATTAACGAAGAAGTAACAGTCCTCGAGCTCTCATCTCTAAGGCCTTTCTGACTTGAGCGAATAGTGCTTTATGCATGATTGAGAGTAGGGCATTGATAAGAAAAGAGTCCTTGGAAATAACTGGTCTTTAATAGCTGAGCTTAGGTAGTGCATTGTGTTTGGTTCTGAGAAACAGAACTAGAAGTGAAGATGATATGTTATTAAACCCCTTTGATTGCCTTGTGATTAAGGCTTGGTGGAAGTGTTTTCAGAGTGCTCATGATTTAACTGTGATTCTTGACAAAATCAAATATCAAGAACCACCGGATGGTTTGCGTAGACTTTAAAATACTAACCATGTTGTTAGGCCTAGGCCAGCAGGCAGGTTATACAAAATATCCCTGCTTCCTATGTTTGCGGGATGGTCGAGCCAGAGACCTCCATTGGACAAAAACTGACTGGCCACTTCAAGACGCCTTAATCCCCGGTGAAAAAAACGTCATTAATACGACCTTGGTTCCAACAGAAAAGGTTTTATTGCCACCTCTTTATATTAAATTAGGGCTTATGAAGCAGTTTGTTAAATCACTGCCAAAAGATGGGGAATGTTTCAGATATCTGTGTTCCAAGTTCCCAAAACTGTCTGAAGCCAAGTTGAAAGAGGGAGTTTTTACTGGCCCTGACATATGAAAACTGTTATCCGATCCCCTCTTTTTAGAAACAATGGGAGAAAAAGAAAAGGAAGTATGGGACTCTTTCAAAGATTTAGTTCACACGTTTTTAGGGAATACTAAAGACCCTCACTACAAAACCATTGTACAACACATGTTGAATGCGTATAAAACTCAAGGATGCAAGATGAGCTTAAAAGTTCATTTCTTTCACTCCCATGTCGACTATTTTCCTGAAAACTTGGGAGCCTATAGTGAAGAGCAGGGTGAAAGATTTCACCAGGATCTCCATGATATCAAGAGACACTACCAAGGAAGATGGAACATCAATATGCTAGCTGACTACTGTTGGATGCTCAAATGAGAAACAGAAAATGGAAAGTAAAAACGTGTTTGGAGGAGCATAAAAGAGAAGAAGAAAAGGTTTCACAGACAAAAAGAGTGAACAAGGAATGTTAAGTATATATTATGAAGAAATTGTTTGTTTAATTATAAGAAATAATATGTTTAGTTCATTGTAATAAAATAGTGATTTTCTCATCACTCTTATGCTTTTTTAATGCAAACCCTCATATTTTGTGAAAAAACTATTTGTTTATTTCAGATAAAGACTGAAATCAAAGTCATTTTTGAATTCAGCACACTAGAAAACATAAAATTTACCAAAAATATCCTATGCAACTGTTTTTTTTTGTTTTTTGTTTTTTGCAGACCTGTGTTATTAGGCAGTGGAAAACACCATCTACATTGAAACCATAAAGTGAGGAGGAGTTTCTTTGTGTTCAAATTGAGAATTACTGCTCTGGTTTACTGAGGGAGAGGCACTGATGTGCCATGTTGTCTATTGTCATGGCCCAGATAGTTTTATCTGGAAATATATTTGTCTCAGTCTCAAATAAATTTGTATCATATTGCACTTTCCTCATTCATAATTTACTCATAGTGCTGGGATGCCAGTAGTACAACTACACTTTTTTAGTCTTCTTTGTTTGTTTGCCTGCCCGCCTGCTCAACCAACACACCAATGTTACCTTTTGTGGAGATTAAAATGAACTGAGTTTTACTAGGCAAACTGTTGTTATTGGCAGCAGCTTTATCACATTTCCTCTTAATTTCCCTCAGTGGTATGTCACCAGAGCTTCTAATCAGTAAACCTCTTGGGAGTATGTGTTTTATCAATGAGCCTCTCAGATCAGCAGTCTTTATCTGAAATAAACAAATGAAACAGGGGAATTTAACAGCTCTGTCTGTTTACTTATATTCATATCTGTTTCTACTAATTTTATTATTACATCATTTATTTATTTAGTTTGCTTTAACTTGGGTATTGTGAACAGACAATGTGATGGTCTACAGATGTAGTAAACAGCAACTTCCTGTTGCTTGTGGCAGTCCTCGTCCAATTCATTTTAAATTTACTGTACCTAGATTGTCTTTATTGCTATACACATCTGGAGACTGTCTCTCTCTTTCTCTCTCTCTCTCTCTCTCTCTGTGTGTGTGTGAGAGAGAGAGAGTGTAGAAAATTAGATTACATGGATACTAGGTAAATCACTTCCTGATATAACTCTGGCTTTTTCCTGCCAGAAGAACACTGTTGTTGGTCTGTTAAAGGTGGTCCAACCTTACACTATTTAATCTAACAGAGGTACAGTAGTTACATATGTGTAACTCATTGTTTACTCTGGGAAACTGAGTGCCCTTTAAGGTATTTACCAGGAGGCAACAGAAATAAAATTAGAGTTTGAGGGAGGGAGGGAAGAGGTGTTGTGGAATAAGTATTTAGTAAGGTGACTACTTACATAGTGTTTTAGTTTTCCAAATTGGACGGCTTCTAAAAGCAGAATAATATATAAGGCGGGTGTTAGTACACACACAGCCACTTTGAGCATCTGATTTCTATGTTGTCTTCCTCAATATAGTATGTTGATAGCACTATAATATCTAAAAAGCTCATCACATTTCTGTTCACAGCAAAGTGAAACCAAGAGGTCCTCTTTAAATGAAGAGGTGCTCTCTGTATTAATAAGAAATTATTATCATCAGTGGTCTTGAAATGGACTATTAGGTCATTTTTTTCATTAGCAAGTTTGCAGTATGACAGTTCTGAATAAGAAAGAAGCTGGTTGCATGCTGTTGCCCTTTGGATGCCTGAATATAGTTGCAATGTTTTACACCAGGAGTTGCCAACCTTTTAAAGTTGGGGGCCGGATCATGCTCTCTCAGACAGTTGAGGGGGCCAGACTGGTGGTCTCCCCACCATTTATGGCTGTCATAAACGCATCTGGGGTTGATTCCAGTGGCGGCAGCTGGAGCGAGGGCGGGGCCGGATAATTTGGCGCCATGGGTAGGGTGTCCCTTATTTTGGCTAAAAATAAAAAAATTGGAATATCTGACTGCAACCTTTTAAAAAAGTTTCCTTTTACCATTAGTAATCGGAAACAGAAGTTCGGATGTAATCAAGCAATATTTACCTCTGCCACAAACATGTTGAATGTTCGTTCACCGGAGAAAAGTTAGGAAAATTCAAAAGAAATTGCTTGCCTCTCATTTTTCCTTTATTTAACAAATCTAGCAGATGGGCATGTACATTTTGTAATTTTAGTTGGAGTCCAGGTTCATAGACATTGCTTTTTTGGTGCACATTTTGGTTTTTCCCCTGTAATTATGGGCTACAATTAGTATATTTTGCATATTTTCCTCAGCTTTCACATTTTTACCTGTTTGCCGCGGGGTGCAATTCAAGGTGCTGGTTATGACCTTTAAAGCCCTACATGGTAGTGGGCCAGGATACCTAAGAGACCGCATCGCCCTAAGAACATCTGTCCATGCAACCAGAGCGGACCGGAGGGGTTCCCTAATTGTTCCATCAGCCAGGGGGGCGCACCTCTCTGGCACAAGAAAAAGGGCCTTTTCCGTGTCTGCTCCGGCCCTTTGGAACCTCCTGCCAGTAGAGCTACGGTTGCAGACGGAGCTGCTGCCCTTCAGGAAGGGACTTAAGACCTGGCTGGCGGGGCAGGTATGGGGCCCTGAGGGCAATGTGGCTCCTGCTTGCTGGCTTTTAACATAAGATGTACCCTCTCTCTGCTTCTCGGGGTGGGTGGGTTTATTAATGTGGGTGGGGGTTTTTTAACTGCTTTTACTGTATGGGGTTTTAAATTATTTAAGCCACCCTGAGTTGAGCTTGCCAGAGTGGGCGGCAAACAAGTTGAAAAATTAAATTAAATTAAATTTTCCAGGTATTCTGTGTAAGAGCTACTCCACACGCTCTGCTACATCATTTACGACATTTATGTCTGAAAAATGTTGACGGGCTCTCTGGAAATCATCACAGGCATCCCCAGGTATCTGGAGGATGATCAACAAAAGTACATTCCAGATCAAACCTTTGAAACAAGTTCAGAGTATGGGGTCCCACGAAATGGGACAAATCTTTTAATTTCAAAGATTGTGGGTTTTGCACTTTAGGGCATTTGTCCCGAACATTCGCCATAGCTGCTGGCTTTGGCCTAATTTTCTCAATCCTCTTGCAATCAAATGGGACATTAGAATCTAACAAACCTAAGCCAGCGAGTTGCTCTGACAAGTACCACAAGTGTCCAGAAGAGGTTTTGGTGGCAATCTCAGAAGCTGTTCACGTTCACATAATTCATCAAGTCTTTCATAAACAAAAGGTCATTCTGAGGTGCACTGATAGCACAAGTAGTAAAGAACTGATATTTAACATAGCAGAGAACAACAAACAAACACATGTCTCTGAGACCAGTTTCCTCTCTTGATGTCAATTTGAACTGTTCCTTGAAGAGAGATTTTCAAGGAATAAATAGCTTTGGACATAAATCGAGCGTCATAGATGCCCCCTGGTTTAGAAAAATTGAAACTTCATGTAGTAGGGCGACCTCCAAGGTATATACAGTTAAACTCCAGATGTTTTTGGTAGTCTCCAAGGCGGTGACCCTCCTAATAAGAAAAGAGTTACAGGTGAGTTCTGAACTGAAAGCAAAATGCGTGAAAAGTTTGCAATGGCTTAATACTTATTCTGAGCCTTGCATCTAAGAAATGAAGCAGTGACATTGCCTTGTGTGTCAGGAAAGGTTCTGCTTTCTCATCCTGGAGACCAGTGGTGAACTTGGCGTGATCAATTTCCGTCCATTTGTCTCGGAAAGGTTTAAAAATCGTGATGTCTGGCCCAGAAGAGATGGCAACAGCGGTCTAAAAGACAACCTTGAGCACCACTTCAGCCATGTGATGGCAGCAAGCTAAATATAACAAATAATGCATCAAAAACATCCCAAAACTGCATCAACACATCCACCACTTGGGCACTTGCAGGTGTTAATGATACATTACCATGTCCAGGCTGCTGCATTCAGTGCAACAGGTAACGTATAAGATATAGCTGCTTTCATAATGATTTATTTGACGACATTTTGCAACACTAATATGCGAGTGGAGTGGCATACAAGTCCAGTAAATAAACAAACCATTTCATGTTATTATTTCCAATAGTAAACATATGACTCGCTTGTGGCACAGGTAAATATGAACCGATCATGCTCAGATTTTTAGAGTGTGGTATAAATGCCTAAAGGAAACTTTTTAAACAAGTTGCAGTCGAAAATTCAAATGTTGACTTTTAAGGGACACCCTAGCCATGGGCCATAGGTTACTGACTCCTGCTTTATGCTCTTTGGAGAGGCTCCTTCTATGTCCTCTCCTGGAATCTACTGAGATCAGTATTTTTGACGTAAAATGATGCGTCCCTCAACCCCAAGCAAAAACAGATCCCCCATTTTCAAGCCTAGTGTTATCCATGTTGGATCCAAGGAGTGGAAAAGTATAGCAAGGTGCTGCTCTAAAAGGCTGCTGAAGCAAATGAATGTTTATCGTATGTAACCTCTTCTATAAAGGCATTTATCTGAAGCAATAAAGCAGCATACAGTCTACTGTGTGCTGTTATTTTTATTACATGGCAAACACAGGGAGAATCAACCAATATGATGACCTTATTAGTTCTTCAGGCCCTATGGAATTATATAATGGTTCTCAAGAGATGGAGTAAATAATAAAACAAAAATATGTAAGTATGACAAGAAATGCCCTTGTGGAATATACAAGAACTGGCCTGTATAAATGCATTTTACTTCCTTTGGAAAATAACTGGAAATAACTAGATAAACATTCACTCGTTGAGAACAGAGGGCTAGTTCTCTAGGCTTTATAATCTTTCCCAGTTAAATCTAGTAAATGTCATTGTTTTCACTAGAGCTTACTCCTATGCAAATACACATGAGAGTGGAGCATTGGCAAGGTGAAGAACTAAGGCTGTTAAAAGTTCTGAATAATGACGGAGAAGCTTCTTTTGTAGGCATATTTAAAGAAGGGTGCAGTATTTATTTTAATAGATAATTTGCAGTATAGTACTTTGTTAAGTAGAATGCAAAGGATTATTCTTGTCTACACCACTTGCAATAGATTCTTCTTCCATGTCTAGGCCAGATGTGAAACTGCCAAAATGAAGCCACCTTTTGGTGAGTTCATTCTGCAGTTCCTTTTGCTTAACCTAGTGTGAGAAATATTAGCCAGCAACACAAGGTTGCCGTTACCAGGGTACACCCAATTGTGGTTCAGAAATACCACAACCGCCGAGGAGGCTCTTTCTATGTACCCCCACAATAGATAACAAAACAGTTATAAAAATGGATTTCCAGTTTAATGAAATATGGCTTGGAATATGATCTGGGGACTTTGTGTTTTCTTTGGTTGCCTTTAGATTGAAGTTTTGCGTGCCCTTATGTCTCAGTGAACCTTGGGAAACTAATTCATTTGTAACATTAAATGTATAGATTTTGCTGTGTCTAATGGTGAAAGCAAAAACAAAATAATGCTCCAATATCAACCTCTTAAAATTGTTATTGTAGTCCTTTATGTCCTAGTGCAGGGATTCTCAACCTGTGGTCTGTGGGCTGAATGCAGCCCACGGTGCCATTTCGTGTGCCCCCCCCCCCACCGCCTCAACCACACCAGGAAGTGCCATGTGGTGGAGGAAGGACAAAATGGCCATCCGGCCCCTGAAGCTGTCTGAAAGAGCGTGACCTAGTCCCCGACTTTAAAAGGTTGAGAACTCCTGTCCTAGTGGCTCTTTATCTTCTTTGAATTCTGAACTGTAGAAAATCTTTCAAGGGTTTTTGCCTATTTAGTTTCATAAGAGTTTACATTGTTTAGTTTACATTTTTATTAATTACTGGCATTGCCGGGCTGTTTTAAATTGTGTTGTAAGGGATAATTTTTTTGGTCATTTATGTAAAAAAGAGGTGTGTTGGTGGTTAGGGGTGGTTTTGGGTGTGCACAACCACCACCACCCATACAATACCACTCCAACCACCAACACACACATTAAAAATTCCTGGCAAGGCAGGAGTGTTTTGTGTGTGTGTGTGTGTGTGTGTGTGTGTGTGAGAGAGAGAGAGAGAGAGAGAGAGAGAGAAAGAAAGAGAAGCAGTGTGTATGTGTATGTGTGTATTGTCCCTCCAAACACAGAGGACCCTGCAGAGAGAGGACACCTCCCCCACAGGACACCCCATTATTAAATAGAAGAAACCAAGCTGTTTCTTCTCTTTTAAAACAGAGTGTTTGGGAGGGGGTGGTGGATTCGATCCCCTCTCCCTGGTCCCCATGGTTTGGTAGGGTTTGGGGGACAAAAGTGGTCTGTCCCCCCAACCCTTCCAGAGCCAGGGGACCCAGGAGAGAGGGGATTGTTTCACCCCCCCCAAAAAAACCACCGTTTTTAAAGAGAAGAAACCAAGCGGTTTCTTCTCTTTAAAAACGGAGTGTTTGGAGGGGGTAGATTCGTTCCCCTCTCCCGGGTCTCCTGGGTCCAGAAGGGTTGGGAAGACAAAAGGGGTCTGTCCCCCCAACCCTTCTGGACCCAGCACCTTTCATTGCCTCCCTCACCCACTCCCTCACCCCCACCGACCGCACTTACCTTTTCCTGGCTCCCTCCAGCTGGGTCTTTCAAAGTCTTTCCCTCCGGCTCCCAGCGTTTTTTTAAAAAGTCAGCGTGCGTGTTCCCAGCCTCCTCTGTGCTCGTATCCCTTAGCCTGATTGGCTGAGGGGTTGCACAGTGCAAAGGACCCTGGGACATGAAGTTTAATTTGTGATTTTACCGATCCTACATTGTAATATTTTCTACCACTTTATTTTGATTGCCCGCGGTGTGTCTCCCAACGTTCTTTTTGCTGGTGCCTCAGCCTGATTGGCTCTGGCGTGGCGCGGTGCAAAGAAGGTTGGGGATTGAAGTCCTTTTTCTTTGTTTGTGTTCGTGGGGCTCTTTCCCCACTGGCTCATTTCTCAACCCCGCAGTTACATGCAGACCCAGTTCGGGCGAGTGCAGGAGGCTCGGTACGGGCTAGTGTGGCCAGTTGCGTGAACCTTTGTCACATTCCAACGGTTAACGCTCGGATTTATAGGTATAGATTGTTTACTGGACACTCTATGGGGGGCTTCTTCTTTCATGTCCAGATTCCTCAGTTCCTTTGGTTTGATCTGGTGTGAGAAAGAATAGCTGGCAAAACAAGTTTGCTGTTGCCTACGGTACTCCTGATTGTCGTTCAGTAATGTTAAAACTACCCACAATCTTTGAGGAGGCTCTTTCTAGCTATTAACAAAATGTATCATACAGCTGCAGGGGATTGAATTTCATTATGTTTGAAATATTTTAATGTTGTATTGTATTTTTTAAATAGATAACGAACAGTTTCATGGCACAAAACTCGTTAAGTTCATATTTAGGCATTCCAAGCATAGCTGTAAAGAAGAGTAACTGATCCTCTCAACTCTTTATCCAATTGTCTGCTACATGCAAAAGTTAGGCTGGTGTTTTCTTTTCTTGAGGCACCCAAAATACCAAATCTTAGGTCCCCAATCTGCAGCCCTCAAGCTCTTTCTGTGCTGCTTTCCAACCTACTTGTTTAGTGCTATCACCCTTAAAACATTTTACCTCAGATGCCTACTGTTCTTCCTCCCTCAAATGCCACCATCTATTGCTGCCCCCAAACACACAACCCCGCACACACAATCGCAATATTGTTTCTTTTGGTCTCCAAGGTTCCTTCTGTCAGCTCCCTCTTGGTCTTATCCTCCATACTAGCATTTTAGCCATTCTGGGTGTTGCTCTCCAGCAGAGCTCATATAGTCAAATACATTAACATTTCTTCATTGATTTCTGAATGTTTACTTTTGTTCTTAATTGGTAAGTTAATCATTTTGGTACATTTATCTCTAAAACGTGGCCTTCTTTAGATGTTGGGCATAGAACATAATTTTAAAATGTTATGGCAATGGTACTTGACGCCATTAAGACTTTACCAGATGGATAAGAGAGATATGTTATGTTGGAGATGTAGAGAATTTGATGGAACATACGAACATATGTGGTGGAGCTGTAAAAAAATAAGGGATTTTTGGGGAAGAATAGAAGGTGAGCTTGCTGAAATAATGGGTAGAAGTGTTAAGTTGGTGTCAAGTATCATTCTTTTAACAAATGTGGAAGGTTTGGGTTTAAACAAAGATGAAAAAGAATTATTGGAAATTGTATTGACAACGGGTAGACAATGTATAGCTAGAAACTGGAAAAATGATATAGAAATACAGATTGGAGAGTGGTATAAAGAAATGTGGAGTTTAGCACTGAATGATAAACTGACATGGGAGATTAAAGGGAAAAGGGATAACTTAAAAGAAAACAGATTTTGGAATATATGGAAACCATTTGTGGACCATTCTTGTACGGCAAATGATAGTTCAGGACCAGTACCATCTCAAAGAAGTTTCTGGAGTTGAGCAGCAAATAAACTCTCCAGGCATTGTATATATTCACAGGGTGTTTATTATTTATCTAAAGATTAATGGTAGCACAGAAAGTTCTTATTATTTTGGATTTTGAAACAATGGGTTTTTTCTTAATATTTTGTGGTGATATAGTAATTAATGAGTCTAGACATTGTTATGTGCTAACATTCAGTAATGTCTGTTAAGATGATATTATGGATTTGTTTATGTATTGTATTGTTAGTCATTGTTTTCTTTTCTTTTCTGTATGTCTTTGAAATTTTTTTTAAAAAAAAATAAAAAAAAAAGCCAGTCGTATCCGAAAAAAAAAAGATGTTGGGCATTCTGATGTGTCCCCTGTGTCCCAAAAGATTGAGAACCATTGTGCTAAATGAAGAGAATAGCCAGTCTTAGTCTTTAAAAACAATTGTTGGGGGGGGGGCATGGCTTGGAGCGTGATGGAGTAACACGCAGTTCGGTTCGCTCGCGCTGGATAATGTGGAATTAAAGCCGAACACTTTCAATCAGGATTCAGGCCCGGGTATGGTACGGAGACGGCATTGGTCGCCCTGATGGATGATCTCTGGCGGGAGCGGGACGGGGGTTATCCATCTGTCCTTGCTCTTCTTGACCTCTCAGCGGCCTTCGATACCGTCGACCACGGTATCCTTCTGGAACGGCTCAAAGGACTGGGGATCCAGGGCACCGTGTTGTCCTGGTTTTCCTCTTTTCTGGAGGTCCGTACCCAGTCGGTTTGGTTAGAGAGTGAGAGGTCCAGTCCTAGGCTTCTCAAGTATGGGGTGCCTCAGAGTTCGGTGCTCTCTCCTCTCCTATTTAACATCTACATGAAGCCACTGGGTGAGATCATTCGTTCCCACGGGGTGCGGTACCATCAGTACGCGGATGACACTCAGTTGTACATCTTGGCCCGTGGGGGCCCCAGTGATGCTGTTGAAATCCTATCCGGATGCCTGGAGGCCATTGGGGTCTGGATGGGGGCCAATGGGCTTCAGCTGAATCCCAGCAAGACAGAGTGGCTGTGGATAAGGGGCCCCGTGTTATCCAGGGAGTTATCATCTTTGGTACTGGATGGGGCTGTTTTGCCCCAGACAGACCCAGTGCGCAACTTGGGGGTCCTTCTGGACTCGTGGCTGCTGCTAGAAGAACAGGTAGCGGCTGTGGCCAGGAGGGCTTTTGCCCAACTTCGGGTGATTCGCCAGTTGCGCACGCTCTTGGACCGGGGCTCCTTGCTTGTGGTCACCCATGCTCTGGTCACTTCCCGACTAGATTATTATAATGCGCTCTACATGGGGCTGCCTTTGACGACCATTCGGAGGCTGCAGCTGGTCCAGAATGCAGCAGCCCGGGTGGTGATGGGATGTGGGCGATATGCCCATGCCTCACCGCTACTTCGGGAGCTGCACTGGTTACCAGTTTGTCTCCGGGTGCAATTCAAGGTGCTGGTTTTGACCTTTAAAGCCCTATATGGCAGTGGGCCAGGATACCTGAGAGACCGCATCGCCCCAAGAGTGTCTGCCCGTCCAACCAGAGTGGACCGGAGGGGCTCTCTAATAGTGCCATCAGCTAGGGGTGCGCATCTATCCAGCACCCGAAGGAGGGCCTTCTCCGTGTCCGCACCAACTCTCTGGAACCTCCTGCCAACAGATCTAAGACTTCAAAGAGAATTGCTGCCCTTCAGGAAAGGATTGAAGACCTGGCTGGCAGGGCAGGTGTGGGGCCCGAATGGGAACACGGTCCCCGCCTGCTGGCTTATGTAAACAATTAAGAACTCTCTCTTCTTTTTATAGTGGGTGGGATGGGTGGGTGGGATATGGGTCTTTTAAAGTGGGTGGGATGTGGGTCGTTTAAAGTGTTTTTATGTGTTTTAGAACTTGTTGTAATGCCGCCCTGAGTCGGGTTCTGCCTGAGTGGGCAGCATATATAAATATGACTATTAAATTAAATCCTAAAACAATGAGGATCCTGGCTTAAAAGGGGGGGTAATCCGAAGCCCTAATTACCTGGGTTTGAATTTGGTGGAGATTGAGGTCGGAGTCTGGAGATCGGGCAGCAAGGGAGGCGCAGTGAATTTTGTGCTGACCGAGCCGTTCTGAGGCTGGACGGGACTTCTACAACTGAAAAGAAGGGGACTTCGGAGCCCGGATTTTAAACGGAATTAAAAAGAATTAAAAAGAACTGTGGCAGCGGCTGCGGAAGGAATTATAGAAGGAAAAAGTAAGTTTGCAAGGAGTGTGGAGGTTGTGAAGGACTGTGGAAGTTACAGAGGGGTGAAGGGGAGAAGGAGTAATGGCGGCGAAGAACGAAAGTTAAAAGGTGCTGATAGAACCGAAAGGTGAACAAAGGCTGGAGTTTGGAAAGAAGCTTTTGGGGGTGAAGTGAAAAGAGCGGAGGAGGAGTACGAAGGAATGGGAGGAAGAGAAGATTGGATTTGGCTGTGTTTGTAAAGCTACCGCCGCGGCTGGAGTTTTAAAAGAAAGGGGGTTTTATTCATTTATTTCATTTTTGTTTTTTGCTTCTTTGTTTTGTTTTGGAGCTTTTCTTTGCTTTTTTCAGTGCTCTCGTCTTTTTCCTCATTTTGTTGGATCTGCTTTGATTGGAAGTTTTCTTTTTAATTGGCAACCGCCTGAAATTTTAGTGGGATTTGGTGTTGGGAGGGACTTTTTCTTTTTTTCCCTCCCCCTTCCGTTCCCCCTCTCCCTTTTGTTTGGATCTCAGGAATGCAGATTTTTTTATTTTAAAAGTGAAGTGATTCAGGATCGCTTATTTGGATTACAACTTTGATTGGGGTTTAGAGAGTGGTACTGCAACTTTTTCTTTCTTCTTTTTCTTTTTTTCTTCTTCCTTTTTTCATTACCACCTTGGGAGCAACAGTAATGGCATCAGTGTTTTTTAAAGTTACAACTTGTGGATTTTTCTCTTTCCCTGGATTTTTTCTGGTCTTGTGCTTTTTGGATACAATTCTGTCAGGAATAATTGGTTATATTTGGCTATACTGAATCAACATATCAATTGGAAGGAAGCTTTGGAGGGTTGAAGAGCTGGATCAGTTCCAAGGGCAGAGGCCTAGAAGAGCCAAGACTAGCAGCATTGAAACTTTTGTGTGACGTCACTATGGATAAGATTGCAAAGGGGAAGGAGGAGGAACCTGTGGTGAAAGCTAAGAAGAAAGATAAACCAGCTGCAGCTGAGGTAACATCACCAACAACATCAACATCATCATCTCCTGAACCAACAGTTTTTTTCTAAAAAAGTGGATATGAGTTTTGAAAAATTGGAGGGAAATGTTAAATTGATGCAAGGTGAAATGAAGGGGATGCAGGGGAAAATAAAAGGGGTCAAGGAGGATGTGAAGGAGTCTAAGAAGAGATTAGATGTGCATGACACTGATGCATTAGAACGTTTGAGTTTAATTGACCTGGTCAAGGTGGGATCAAATGAATGGGTGACATTAAGGGTGACATTAAGGAAAGATTTGTTAGACTTGGGAGCTATAAGAAGAGAATTTGATGGTGCAGATGAAGGTGGTGCTGCGGGAGGAGGACAACCAGATGTAGCTGAAAATGAGTTGTCATTGACTGTGTTGGAGGAAGGCTTGATCGAAAGTTTAAAGAGTTAAATTAGGTAATCAAGAATTGTTTAAGGCGCTAGAGCGACAATTAACACACACTTCTTACATGTTCCCCCCCTCCCTTCTTTGGAAGATGAAGGCGACTTTTTGACGAGGAAAGTAGGGAGGGAAAGAATGAATGTTTTTTGTTATGCTTTTTTCCTTTCTTTTTTTTGTTTTAACAGTTATGGGTTGTTAGGTAGTACGCCCGTTGGAGGACTTGGAAGTGGTGAAATTGGTGGTAAATTAATTAGACTATTAGAGCTATTAAATTGTTAACATGGAATGTAAAGGGTACATTTAATTAAGAGGAGGAGGATACAATCAGCCCTGAGGAAAGATAGGCCGGACATAGTCGTTCTACAGGAAACTCATCAAAAATCTCAAGATACAAATAATTTTTTTTATGATGGATGCAATATTATGAAAAATCTTATGGTACATCAAAAGCTAGGGGAGTCGCAATTTTAATTTCGACTAGATTGGGGTTTGAGATATTAAATACTATAGCGGATCCAGAAGGTAGATATTTGATAGTAAAAGGGAAAATAGAGGATGAGGAAATAACGTTGGTAAATATATATGCCCCAAATGAACATCAATCTGAATGTTTAGAAAAAATGCGCAAAATTTTGGTAAAAGAACAAACAACAAGTATGATTGTGGCTGGAGACTTTAATTTGGTAAGATCAAATCTGGATCGTACAAACATATTAAGATGTGGAAGAGGTATTAAAGGACAGGTTTTGGACAATTGGATGGCGGCATTAGGTTTGAAAGATTCTTGGAGAGAACTTAAGGGGTCAGAAAGGGTATATTCTTATTTTTCACAAGTTCATAATTCATACTCCAGAATAGATTACATATTTGTAACTGAAAATATGGTTAAAAACTTGGAGGAGATGGAAATTGGAATTTTTAAGGAGTCTGATCACGCTAAAGTAGTTTTAGAAATGAACATACAGAGAGAGAGTGGATTGAGAAGGAGCTGGAGATATGATGCTAATTTATTTAAAGACCAAAAGAGTAAAGCTCAAATTATGGAAACTTGGAAGGAAATTTGGCAACTGAATGATAACGATGAGGTAAATTTTAATATGATCTGGGGTGCCATGAAGTCGGTTTTTAGAGGGGAATGTATTAAGATAACAAGTAATAGATATAAAAATTACAAATTAGCACAGGACAAAATTGAAAAGGAGATAAAGCAGCTACAGGAGGAACATTCAAGGACAAAGAATAATAAGGTTTTTGCAAATTTACAAAGATTGAAGGCTGAATTGGTAGGTAAAGATATAGAAAAGGTGAAAAGGGATTTGGTGTATTTGAAAAGAGATTATTTTGAATACAGTAATAAAAATTCGAAATTATTAGCAAAAGCAGCAAAAGATAAGAAAGAAAAAAGGGAAATTGGAGTTTTGGTTAATAAGCAAGGGATAAGATGTAATAAAATTAAGGATAAATGTAAGATTGTGAAAGAATTTTTTCAAGCTTTCTACACAAGAAAAGGAATAGATTTGGAGAAGCTCAAAAAGCAATTAGAGAAGCATATTGTAGGTGTAAAACAGGAATATATAGATAGAATGGAGGATCAAGTGTCTGAGAAGGAAGTAAGGGAGGTAATTGCTGGTTTGAAGCTGGGGAAAGCTCCTGGAGAGGATGGATTGCCTGCTGACTTTTATAAGGACTTTAAAGACATATTGGTATCAAAATTGGTAAAATTATATAATTACATTTTGGAAGGTGGGCAAATTCCGACTTCATGGTATAGGACCACAATTGTATTGTTGCCAAAACCTGGGAAGAATTTGGAAAGAATAGAATCTTATAGACCAATCTCATTGATAAATCAAGATGCCAAGATCTTCACAGCAATATTGGCCAATCATTTAAATAATTTTATGGGCAATTATATAAATGTAGATCAAGTGGGTTTCTTGAAAGGGCGACAAATGGTGGATTTAACTAGAAGAGTAGTAGATTTAATAGACATTGTGAGTCTATTAAAGTGAGTCTATTAAAGTGGGATTAATATCTTTGGATATATTTAAGGCATTTGACTCTTTACAATGGATCTCAATTAAGGAAATAATTAAATATTACGGATTTGGGGATAAATTTAGAAAGGTAATTGACCAATTATACCAGCAAGGAACAGCTACTGTTAGAGTAAATGACGAGGTTACTGATAAGATTTAGCTGGAGGCAGGTATGAGACAGGGCTGTCCTTTATCACCAATTTTGTTTATATTGGCAATGGAGTTATTAGCAAATGTTATAAGAGAAGATGGAAAAATAGAAGGGATTATGGGAAATAAAATTAGTATGTATGCTGACGATACTATGTTAATAGTAAAACACCCGGAGAGGACAATTGATAGAATTAGAGAACATTTTGAGGATGTTACTGGTTTGAAGATAAATTGGGACAAATCTGAAATGATGTTTTGCAATATGAGAGAAGAGGATTTGAAGAAGATAATGGGAAAGGGTAATATTCAAATCAAGGATAAGTTGAAATAATTGAGAATAGTTATATCTAATAGATTGGAAGATCTTAAAAGATTGAATTATGACAGTTTGAAATTGGAAATTAAAAACAAATACAAACTTTTCAAAAACTGAAACTGTCATGGTTGGGAGAATAGCACTTGCTAAAATGATGTTGTTGCCTAAAATTAATTTCTTATTTGATGTGTTAGCAATTCAATTGAAGGACAAGGAAATTAATGAGTTTCAAAAAATGGTTAACAATTTTTGTAATGGAGGAAAAGAGGTCTAGGCTGCCTAAAAAACTATGGTATCTATCTCAGAAAGAAGGTGGATTGGGAATGCCGAATCTGAGATCATATTACCGAATGTTTCAAATTAAGAATGTTGTGAATATCTTGGCAAGGGAAAACGTAATTCGGGAGGAAATTGAGATGAAGGACTATGGACATTTAGGTAAAATGATCTTTTTAGGGAATAATCTTGGAATATTACCAACTCGAAGCACTATGATGAAAGGATTAATGAGTGTATGGAAGAAAGTAAAGAAAAACCTGACCCCGGATGTCTCTCCGATTATGGAATTGTCAGATATGGTGGGTTTTCCGATTAAGATTGACAATGTAGTAAAGGAAGTATTGGATAAAAATGAAATTTTCCTGTTGAAAGACTGGTTAAGGGCCTGTAGGGATGTTACAATTAGGATAAATTTGTTTGAACAATTAAATTGAATTGGTTTCAGATAATGAAAATTAATAGATGGAATAGCAAATATATGAGAGAATATGATTTGGAAAGGGAAAAGACAGAATTTGAGGATTTGATTTTAAAAATTAGAAAGGGAGACAAAACTACTAAGGCCTTAGTTAGTAAATTGTATACATTATTAAATAAGGAGGGTGACCCACAGGAGAATTTGAAAATAAGTTGGGAGGAAGATTTGAAAATAAAGATAAATAATGATTTATGGAAAAATAAGTGGAAAAAGAGAATAATGAGAACTATGTCGGTTAGAATAAAGGAACATAATTATAAAATGTTATGGAGGTGGTATCTGACCCCAGTGAGGTTACATCAAATAGATAATAAAAAGGATAGAATGTGTTGGAGATGTAAAGATACAATAGGAACATATGAACATATGTGGTGAAGTTGTAATGTGGTAAAAGATTTTTGGAAAAGGATTGAAAAAGAGATGGATGAAATAATGGGTAAAAGAATTAAACTGGGGTCAGATATCACCATGTTAACAAATGTGGAATCTATTTGTTTAAACAGGGAAGAGAGAGAGTTATTAGAAATAATGCTTACAACGGGTAGACAATGTATTGCTAGAAATTGGAAAAATGATGTAAATATTCAGACAGAAGAGTGGTACAAAGAAATGTGGAATTTGGCATTGAATGATAAATTAACTTGGGAGAAAAAAGAAAAAAGGGGTATATTAAAAGAAAACAGATTTTGGAATATTTGGAAGCCATTTGTGGATTACGCACTTATGGGAGGTGAAAGAAATAGACCTGTACCTGATCAAAGTAGTTTCTGGGTGTAAAATAATGAGTCATTCTGAGTTCTCCAGGGTATTGTATATGAACACTGGGTGGAATTTAATTTTGTTACTGTTATGGTTACCTATCCAGAATATTGCAGTGGTGTTTAAATAAAGATTAGATGAAAAATGTATTAGGATAGGATGCGATGTGTTTTTTTATTATTCTTATTTTTTTAATGATGTTATTGTACTTATATTTTTTGAATGTTTTTGGTTTTGTATTGTAGAACTTAATAAAAATTAATAAAAAATTAAAAAATTAAAACAATTGTTGAACTTTTATATGCTGCTAGGAATATAAATATTCCAGTTTAAGGAATGATGAAAATTGATGCCTAAATATTTATAATTTAAAAAGCTGCTTCAACAAGACATTAGTTAAGTACCCAGCAAGTTGCATAAAGCCAAAACACACCTATGTCTCAAGTAGAATGCACATATATTGTAGGCATTAACTTTGTAGAAGTTGAGGCAAATGTGCACATGTCCTCTAAGGGAAGAACTACCTTGGGCATTTTTGGCTTGTGTTATAGAAAGAAGTGAATGCAGTGACCTAGGAGCAGAAATATTGGCATATTGCTTGCAAGTGTTAATTAATGTAATCAGTTTGTGAAAGTGTAATAGTGTATTGTTTTATATCAGTTTTCAGTCTAGAGTGCAGAGGATGCAAGAGCTGAATGTGGTTGACCTTTTTCTTAGAGTCCTAGCTATTAGCAAAACATGGAGTCTTTTAATTGACCTTGTGTCTTCAAAGTCATACTTTTTTCAGGCTTAGCACAGGTATCATCATCATCATCATCATCAAAAAAACATAAAAATAAAATAAATAGGTTATAAATTGGTATGCAAATAAACATCCTAAAATTAATGATAAGGCAGTGTTATGAATCAACTCTGGCTTGTTGTTTGCAAGCATAATGTTGTTGTGTACTGTGTGACTGACCACAACTAAACAAACAATGAAATGTGGATTATTTCTCTGACTTGATAGAGGAGAGGGAAACTACAGTGTCGCATTCAGACATCACGGTAGCGAAACCATGGGTGAAAGTTTCTTGGTTTGTTTAGTGATGCTTGCTTCTATTTGGAAATACAGTGGAACTCCGGATAACATCAAAACTCCATTCCACAGAGTGCAGCGCTATCCGGATTTTGATGCTATGCGGTCCCTATGGGAGATGCTCCGGATAAGGACAAAAAAGTTGTTATCCGGAGCATCGATACCAAATGCCCTGCATAATGACGTTTTTTAGCTTCTTTGGCGTTATGCGGAGCATCACGTGGTGCATAACGAACAGGTCATTATGCAGATTTGGCGTTATCCGGTACCGTAGTTATCCGGAGTTCCACTGTAATGAATAATATGTATCACTAAGTACTTCATTCATTGTGTGCTTGTGCCATCAAATTGCCTGTGCCTTTGGGGAAACCATCTGCATGAGTGAAACCCTCCACCCTTCCCCAATATCCTGTCCTTAACAAACCTGCTCAGGTCTTGCAAACTCGCTATTTCTTTTGTGAAGTCTGCCTGCTGATATTTGGTCTTCCTCTTTTCCAGCTGCCTTAATATTTTCCTAACATTATTCTGCCCACACCCCAAAATAAGGAGACCAGACATGTTTTTCTGTGGTTAAAGGCTTGGGCCATGTTTATTAAAATTATCACATCTAGGACCTACAGAGGGGCAGGTAGTGCATATCCTGGTACCAAACAGAGCAAGGGAAGCTAATGTCCCCTTTACTGGACCGGATGGGTGAATCCCTAGCCCCTACTCATCGCTGCACATGCTAGGCACTGGTGGGCTGGCTTTTCAGGGAGGCATGCATGTGACCGTTTCCACTTCCCTTCTCTTGAGTGGATCTTGGTCATACCGCGTGCCTGCCTCATGGTGTTCCCTGCATCCCCACCGATTCACACAAACCCAGCACTCTAGCAGTTTTTCTTTTAAATATATACTGTTAGGATGGGCTGCAGAATATTGTAGAACACTACTTTAGAACAAGTGTTTTGAGACATTTTATGAGAGATCAGACTACCATTACAACTTTTTAGTTTCTTTGGAGATCGTTTTCATGTTTGCATGAAGTTCCTGGACGACTTTGTCTAATAGGGATTCTCTCATTATAATGAGGCAGCATGGATCAAATACAGCAGTAAAAGTTTTCAGATACCCTGAGAGAATTCAAATGGAGATAATAATCCTCTAGGGATATTATTTATTTATTTATTGCACTGTGACCTTTGATTGTATTTGCCAGGCTGCTTTGCTGCGTTGTAACACTACCAGAGTGTTAATGGGAAAAAGAACAGTCTTTGTTTATCTCTGAATTTGATAGTCAGCTTCGCAACAAAATGAAGACCTTTAACCCCACTGAGTTTTCACCATTTGTTTTTAATTATATTTTACTATAATTTCTGTGCTTTAGGTGGAAATGGGTAACTTTGGTGCAAGTTCATACATAGACCATTAATTTTTCTCTGGATAAAATGGAAAATCAAATTATCTTTTCAATGGTTTCAGCAGAATTATATATTTGAATATTTTCAGTCTCAAGTTGGCTGGTCCTCATTAATGGGAAGAGGACTGTGTAAAGATCCATGACAATTTAGACATAGTTAATATTAAAAAATACATCCCAATTTGAGTACAAAAATCACTTTGTAATGAGATTCTTGTACCCTGGTCTTTTAAAATTATAATTATATGTCATATGTGCCTGAACTATTTGCCTTGAGACAGTTTATTTCTTTTTTTAAAATAAAAAGGTTAAGAAAATTTCCAGTTTTAAAGGCAATGCCTATAGTTCCCAGTATTTTATGAGATATTTATTTTGTCAAGGATAGAATTAAAGAGTTTGCTCTGATATCCTTTTAATGATTTTCTACCAAATGTAAATTATATTCCTTTGGAAGATGATTTTACTTTGTATTTCTACCAAATGTAAATTATATGCCCTTGGAAGATGATTTTACCTTGTGTCACGTTAGAATGAAATAGTGCTGTTTCATTTGGTGCTATGAGGAGGGCAACAGAGACAGATACACCTCTTGTATAATAAAACACTAAAGGAATGTAGTAAAATAGCAGGTGAAAAGTACCAATTGGTGCATTAGGCAGGAAAGAAAATGAATAGAAAATGAAAAACGAGCAATTGATTTGAAAGGAGAAAGCAACTAGCAGTGAAACAGGAATTACTTTAGCTCACTGCCCATATCCTGCTTTTTCAGTTAATCTTTGGGGTATCTACTTTTTCTGATTTTGTATGAGTTTGAAAGCAAGTTTACTGTACAGTTGAACAAATGAATGTGGCTTGTTATTCATGTAGTTTTGTCATTGGAGACCAACCAATGTTATGTATGCTTACTATGTGCTATACACAATTTCTAAACTTTTCAGCTGTTATCTCATATTCTTAAAATTAGGGTGGTCAGATGAAAAAGGGTTCATGTTCTGTTTGATAGTTAGGTGGAGGAGGAAATTTGTCAGCAAGTATAGTTTGCATTATGTCAAAAACACCTGTTAAAAGGGCAGGATCCATATCCTCTGTCATTTGGTCAATCTACTGATAATGGTGCCATAAGACATGTGGAAACATCAAAATATTGGTTGGCTACACATTATCAGTAGAAGAAAAGGGGATTAATATGTATAATATATATGAAGTACACTACGCAAAGTCCACTATATTAGGGTGGTATATAAATCTATTAAACGAACAAACAAATAAATAAGTAGTGACATCTTTGAAGCCAGGTGGCTCAGTGGTTAAGAAGCTCGCCTTGTTAGCAGGAAGGCTGGCAAGTTGGCAGTTTGAGACCTGGGTACTGCATGACAAATTGAGCACCCGACTGTCCCAGCTCTTGGGGACATAAAAGGAGCCTCACTTGGGCGTTCCCTGTGCGGAGTTTCTTCTGCAGAAATCCTTTCAACCCAGAATAAATTCTGACATGAAATTATTATTATCAGTCCAAGAACATCATGGAGGGTGCCCTAAACTCTGTCATGGAACATAGGAAAATGCCTTGGAAACATAAGAATACAATTTGCAAAAAGTAATGTGAGGTGTAAGGTTATGCGGGGATTATGAAGACCATTTTTTCCAATGAATATCTCTTAAGAAAAACATTTACTGCAAAACTATAGATCTCCCATATTTTCTTTGCCCCTAAGATAATCAATTGCATGCAATTTACTTTCTCTCTGAACCAATGCCATATTAATGTTAAATTCATTTGGGAAATGGAGGGATGCTTTATTAATAGATTTCTTGAGTAAATAGACAAGGCTACTTATTTAAAATTGGAAATTTAATGTAATTCCTCCAAATAACTGTGGGGTGTGCCTCTGATATAACCACATCACTGATTGTATATGGTGAAATATTTACTTGGCACTGTTTTGTATCTTGTGAAATGCTTGCATATCTTACTCTAGGAAACACATCTGTATCAATTGTTTATAATACCTACTAAATGGGTCAGTCTTTTGTTGTGAAATTACTTCATCACAACAGCCAAGAAACACAAAATGAAGAGTTCAGGTGGGTTAAATGAAGACAGAAGTCATTTTGTTTCACCATATCCAGCTACTACTTGTGATTTTCAGAAGTGGCAGAGGCAATAAAACTCTTGGTTGGTAAGAGATTCTGGTACATTTTCCCCCCAGTGTGAAACATCCTGCTTCATAATGGGGATTGGATAGCCATGAATCCACATGTGCAATTTAAACAAGCTTCTGTTCCACTTTATAAATATGCACCAGATGCCGGGTAGAAAACTCCACATACTCTCTCAGGATGCTGTTAGGGCCAAACAGAATCTCATTAGAGATTACTTCAAAGATCAGTTCCGCGTGTCCATAAAAATAAGTGTAAATTATCTTGTATGAGCCTGCTGTTAGCACTTGCACTGATACATTATGCATGATCCTAGACTGCACATAGTATGAGAAAACTACACTATGTTCCATTAGTGTTTTTCATTTTTATGCTAAGCCTTGCAGCTTAGCATTTTATTGGTGTTACTTTGGTATAATACTTTTTATTTATTTCTTGTAGCACTTGCTTTTAACATTGAAGTCAGACCTATGTAGGTCCAATAAGGTTCTTTTCATGATTACATCATTAAAAGGTAATAATTTATAAAGTCTTCTTGGCTTTATTGATAATTTGACTTGGTTTTCATAGTTCATTTTGAAGATTCCTGCTTTTTAGTGGCTGTGTTCAGATTGAACCTAGAAATAATTCTTCCCTTGACTCTTCAATGAAATTCTTTCTGTGTATTTATGAAATTAATAAAATAACAAGTTGGAAACTTAGAAATACAGATTTTGGCTTGTTTTACAGACTAGCCCTTTATTGTTATTATTATGATTATTATGATTATTATGATTATTATTACTACAGTATTCATATACCGCTTTCCTCGCGAAAAAGCAACCCAAAGCAGTTCACAATTACAAGATCAGATATAAACAACAATCAATAGCAATGCCAACAATACAAAATATGCAAATACAAAATATTAATCAATAGCGATACAAGAGTACAAAATACAAAACACAAAATATCCAAATGCAATTCAATTGATTAACAAAGTTACCCAATGACAGCTCACACAACTCGCTCTAAACCCTTCGTGCGAGCACCTGCCCCACATCTCCAGGGCCGGAGGAATGGGTCCCGGGGAGGGCAGCACAGCGGCAGCTGTGGCGACGGCTCCTCTTTACCCCTCTGGCCACAGGCTCAGGAGGGGCGAGAGTTTCCAGGGTCCGTTGCGGCGGCAGCCAGGTCTTCTTGTGACCACCGGCCCGGCCCTGCGCAGCTGGAACCAGTCTCCTTCCCTCCCGCCGAACTGGCCAAAGGAGGGAAGGGCGGGTGTCCAGGGTCCATTACGGTGGTGGCCAGGTCTTCTTGTAGCCGCCGGGATGGCCCCGCGCAGCTGGAGCCAGTCTCTCTCCTTCCCTCCCGCCGAACTGGCCAAAGGAGGGAAGGGCAGGCATCCAGGGTCCGTTGCAGTGGTGGCCAGGTCTTCTTGTAGCCACCAGGATGGCCCTGCGTAGCTGGAACCAGTCTCTCTCCTTCCCTCCCGCCAAACTGGCCAAAGGAGAGAAGTCCAGGGTCCGTTGCGGCAGCGGCCAGGTCTTCTTGTGGCCGCCGGCCCAGCCCCGCGCAGCTGGAACCAGTCTCCTTCCCTCCCGCCAAACTGGCCAAAGGAGGGAAGGGTGGAAGGGCGGGCGTCCAGGGTCCATTGTGGCAGCGGCCAGGTGTTCTTGTAGCCGCCAGCCCGGCCCCGCGCAGCTGGAACCAGTCTCTCTCCTTCCCTCACGGCGCACTGGCTGAAGGGTGGAAGGGTGGGCGTCCATATGCATAAAATACTTGGTAATGATCAAGATTTTTTAAAAAGTCAAGAGGGCTTCCAGTTTACATAGGTAAATATTAGAATTATTGTTATTGATTGTTAATGTAAAAAGGATTATATAGCTAAAGATCTCAATCTCCCCTATGTCACTTGGAGGACCCTAAGTAGGCTTAGGGTTGGAGTCCCTAAATGCAAGACCAACATGCTCAAGTGGGGGCTGCTGGCGGATAAGAACACACGGTGTGAATGTAGGGAGACACAAGAGTCCGGCTCATTTACTGGTCTTTCGATTGCTGCCAGAGACATGCACCGATGAGGACTTAAGTTTGGCCAATAACAAAGCATCTTTTAAAAAATCAATCACATTCTTCAATTATTAACAGCTTTTTTATAACTTGATTGCTTTTTATGTTTTTCAGAATTTGAGATAATAGTGTAATATTTGCCTCAAAATACTCTATTAAAAGACTCTAGAAAATTAGATCTCTTTTTTTCTTATTTCTGATTATGTATATTTATATGTATAGAAATAAGCATGTTGCATTTTTCTACCTTTTAGTAATAATGTAATCCTTCCACTTGTGTTTTCACTGTTGTATAGTAGTTAAGATGTGTTAGACACCATCTCTTATTGTTTTCTCAACCTTCCTAGATATGCTGAATATTTTTATTAGCTACTGAAATTGCCTTAAATCCCACAGTCTACTGAACAAAGTTTCTCTGTTGTTATTTGTCTTTCCTTTTTAAAACAGCATAAATTCAGCATATGGTCTCTGTTAGCTGTGAAGAGTGAATCATTTAAACTGTTGCTTTTTAATTTTATGATAATGGTAGGTATCATACATTTAAAATGGAATGTTGCTTGTATTACAGATGATCCCCCTCTTTTAAGGCTTTAGTAGAGAATTAAAGAGAGTTTTACATGTGGCCATTCTATTAAAGAATCTTCAATTTTTCATCATTTCATAGCATACTGGTGGTTTGCAACTATAAATGGAGCTGCTGGTATTAGATTCATTTCATTTCATTTATTAAACTTGTATATCGCTCTACACAGAGAAGCCGACTCAGGGCAGCTCACAGAACCCACCAATATCAAATATTACAGTGCAACAAAAACACAATGGGATACAGTGCAACAGAACAATGAAATACAATAAATACAATACAGTAGATCAGTACGCATCATAGAAACATTACATTGCAAAAACAACCACCTGTAGCTGCAGTCCATTACTCTCAGGCGGAGGACCCTGGTCAGGGGTCTGGCGATGGTGGCAGCACAGATTTATCAGCCGCTGCCTCCCGCAGCTGCAGTCCATTCCTTCCAGCCAGTGAACACTGGTTGGGACTCTGGCGTCGTCATCGTGGATTTTATCAGCCTCCTCCTGCAGTTGCAGTCCATTCTTCCCAGCTGGAGGACGCTGGTCGGGAGTCCGGTGGTGGCAGTGGCATGGATTTTACATTCCTGAATATTCCATTGTAGAAGGAATGTAAAGAGACTTCCAGAGTTGTCTGAATTGTTCAATGCCAGCTTAGCGCTTTGTTTCTTAAGTGGAACATTTGAACCAGCTGCTGGTTTCTCCATTTGCATTTGTTTTTTTATGTTTGCTGAACGAACTGTGTGAAGTGTTCTGATCGACAGTTTTTCAGAAAATTACACACAACTCAAACCATTCTAAGTGTGTGAAGGTTGCTGAAATCACTTTGTATTGTTTCTGATCTCTGGATGGAGAGCTAATGATGCTAGTAAAAGCCTGGTAAATAAATCTACATTGATGTCACCAAGATGAATATATAAAAAGATGAATAAGAGATTCTTGAATCTCACACCTGCAGCCTGATCCTGCATAAAATCTGCACAAGCATTCCCATCTTGGTATATGATAACAACTTAGATTAGAGTCCTATAATGCTCTGGTTTATTTTAATAGAAAGCAAAGTAAAAAGATCAACATACACAGCAAAATAAAGCTTAGACTGGGTGATATTACCCAGTAATTTCATATAGGAACCCAAGAACATATCTGAAGTTCTGTTTGCCAGTAAGGTATACTGTTAATTTTAGTGGCATCATTATATCAGTATTCACATTTTTTGGGACAAATTCATGAACTTACTTACCAGACCTGTTGAAATGAATGACACATCCCACACTTTGGTAATGGCTTCTTCTTGTCCCATATCTGATTCTGAATATTGGCAAACATCATGGGGATTAGCCATGAAGATTGTCCTGAAAATATAATGAAGTGGCCTTCCATTTGCCTTCTACATCACAGTGTGACACCTGTACCACTGATCCAGTTCAGCCATTAGTCCTCAGGATTGTCAGGTTAGATAACCACCACCTGAAGATCGGCATTGAGTCATTGGCAGTATGGACTACTGTTACCATAGCAGGATAACCTGGCCAGATTATTGGTAATGACTATGTGTTCATTAGTATGGGTTTATTCTACTTAATCAACAAAAGTTATCTGTTATTTGGCACATTAGCTGACCCAGTGATACTTGCAAATCAAAGGTAGGTAGCTTTTCAGATTTTAGGTTTGTGATGTTTTGGTGTTAAAATATTTGGGAAAACATACAATTAGAAGTTTCTAAATTGCTTTTCAACCAAGCAAATTTAAAATGAAAAACAAAGAGGTTGGTAGCACAGAGCCCAATCAACCATTAGTAAACTAATGAGGGGGATGAACTTCACATTCTTTGATTAACTTGATTGTAAGTGATATAATTTAGAAATCATGGCCTAAATCCAATTCCTGCTTCCCAAGTAGTCAATTATGGTGTGGTAAATCAGCATTTAGCTAAATCTGATTAATTCCATGGATCTAATCTAGTTGAGATTGGTAGTTGGATTCAGGCCTACATTTTTGTTTGGGAGACTTGGCTAGGCAAAATTAAATTTTCAAGGGGGGGTATTTGAGAATGCATGATTTTAAATCTTTTAAAAATAAAATAATTTATAATTATGAGCTAGCAGATCAGACATAGTTGCCATTGATTGTACATATTTCGTTTCCTTATATCAGCTTTACAGTATAGAAGAACCCTCCCCCACGATAAATCTTAAGTTTTATTGAACTTTTCTCTGTCTTTTTATACGTACAGTATAGACAGAAAAAGTCATAAATTCACCATGCACTATGCAGTCTATGGCAAGAGTAAGAATTGAATTAGTGTGCATCTTTGTTGAAATAGCTCTTCTGCATCCCACAGTGTGGTTTAGTGAAAATACCATATTTTCAGTTGTTTTATACTCCATCTTTGTGTGAGGAATGCCACATGTGTGCATCCTTCGTGGTTTTCTTGCACTGTATAACCTAGGGGGTTGCAACCTGTGGCTCACTGGCTGGCCCTGGCCCCAGGCACTATTCCATCTGGCCCATAGCGATGACCCCGGAAGCGGAAGCATTTACAACAGCCGTAAATGCACCTGCGCATGGGCAAATGTGCCCACGCATGTGTAAAAGTGCCCACCAGTTTACAGACATTTTACAATGGGGGAACCACATGTCCGGCCCATTCAGCTGTCTGAGGGGGAGTAGTCCAGCCCATGGTGCGAACACCTTGAGAACCCATGGTATAACCTATATTGTATTAAAATACATTTTACAAGTGAAGAATTAATTTGTAGTTGGCTACACCAGCATTGGATCTGCAGTGGAAATATTGTGTGTTGTCAAGCTGTTTCCAACCTGTGGTGAGCCTATGAATTAGTACAAGTAGGTATATAGGTACTGCTTCGGTGGGAAAGGTAACAGCATTCTGTGTGCTTCGTCTTCTAGTCATGCCTGCCATATGACCATGGAAATGTCTCCGTACACAGACAGCGCTGGCTCTTTGGCTGTAAACGGAGAGCACCAGCCCTTAGAGCAGTGTTTCCCAACCTTTGGTTTTTGGACTTCAATTCCCAGAAGCCTAAGTCAATTCCTCAAAGCACTGATTAGGCTTCTGAGAATTGAAGTTCCCCCGGTGGGGTGTGGGCCCCACTTTGGGAAGCACTGCCTTAGAGTCAGACATGACTGGCTTTTGAGCAAGGGAGACCTTTTTAGAAGGTTGTGACATTAACTAAAATAGGGTTAGAGCATAGGACAGTTAAGACAGGATGCTTTCAAACCATAGGCCAATTTGATTTTTGTTAATTTAATGTTGACTTCTGATACAATCGTGTGTCATATTTGGCCACCCAAACTATTGTAGGTTTATCTCGCTGCCAGGTAAAGCAAGAATTCATGATAGGATGAAAATTCCTGAAGCTGAAGTCTGCTGTGACCTGCCAACAAGATTGTTGCTAATCAGGATTGTGCTACTCCTTATTCTTCCTTACTCTCTGATACCCGAATTCTTCTTTCCATGTTAGCTTTGGCTGGCAATTAAAGTTTAATAGCTTCCTTTCAGCCAAAAGCAAGCTATAGGTTGAGGTAGCTTACAACTGCAGGACGGAAATGAGCTCCTGTCTTCATCCCAGCTCCTGCCAACCTAGCAGTTCGAAAGCAAGAAATTGCAAGTAGATAAATAGGGACCACTTCGGTGGGAAGGTAACAGCGTTCCGTGCGCTCCGGTGTCTAGTCATGCCTGCCACATGACCACGGAAATGTCTGCAGAAGCAGACAGCGCTGGCTCTTTGGCTTAGAAACAGAGATGAGAACTGCACCCTAGAGTCGGATACGACTGGCTTTCGAGCAAGGGAAACCTTTACCTTTACCTTACAATTCATAATCATGAGAGAATCTACTTGTTAATAATGATGGAAAATGCCTTTGCATATACAGTAATACCTCATACAAAGTCCGCTTCATACAACATCGAATTCATATAACATCGTCTAATTCCTTGGAAAAAGTTGCCTCATACAAAGTTGCTGCGACTTTGTATGAGGCATTAGGGTTTTTCCCAGGTTGCATAGTGCCTGGGCAGTATAAAAGGCAAGGACGCATGTGTGAATTGCTCTTCTGGGTTTTGCGCAAGGCAAAGAGTGTTTAGGATTGGTTTTGAGCGTGATTTTGGATTTTTTTGAATTTTTTCATCAGAATTTTTGGAAGCATTCCTGGGATTTTTGCAGCATTCTTAAGGTTCTTGGACCATTCTTTGGTACAGTGGATGATGGGATATGTTGGAATCCATTTTGTCCTTGCTTCCATCCAGCAATTGTTTACAGTAGCTTGTACAAAAATGGATGATTGGCCGCATGGCTGCAGATTAACACTGTGCTGCATGATGGGACACATTAAATTTTAAACCTACACTTCATAAAGTTTTCAAAAGTTAAAAACTTGTTGTATGGTTTGTCCCCTAAAATCAAGGTTGTTTGACATGTTTTTGTAATGTATTTAGCCTTTAGCCTTAAAGTTCTGTCAATTTCCTATCTGTTTCCTTGACTTTGCCCTGATGTCTGTGCTGTTACAGTACAATGTATTTCTATGGAAACGACGTTGTACGAGGCATCGCTGCAAGGATTTGAACGTTGTATGAGGCATCGCAGCTAGGATTTTGCATGCCTCATACAAAGTCCTAATCCGTATAAAGTCCAAACTTGTGGAACCAAGTTTGGACGTTATATGAGGTATCACTGTATAGTGCATCTTTGGAAATGAATGGGTCTAGGAAAATCCCTTAGTACAGTATTTTTGTTTTTGGATTGCTGAATTTCATTCTCCATGTCAAGATTGTTCTCAGCATTTTTACTAAAGATTACTCAAGCTGCCTAACTACAGTATTAGAGCAATATGATAGTGGAACCAATTACCTTGGGAGGTGATGGGTGGTCCAACATGGGAAACATTGAAAACATTAGACAACCATCTGTCAGACATACTTTGATTTGAATTCCTGCATTAAGCAGGGGGTTGGCTTCATAGGACCCTTCCAATTCCATTATTTTCTGATTCTGTGATTCTAAGATTCATTTTGTTCAGAACTAGTGTTTGCATATTCCCAATTTGCAATAACTATTTAGGAATAAGCTCTTTGAAATAATCAGAATTTGCTTTTGAGTAGATGTATTTTTTAAGGGTTTGAAAACTCACAAATTTAATCTTTGGTCAGGCATTGACCCTTTTGTCTTCAATTTACAATTTGATAGATTTTAAATGTTTTTTGTTAAAAGTATTTCTTCATATACTAATTTCATTTCACCCCTCTTTTAAAAATATAGTTTATACATGGCCTTGAAGACAAGTAGGGCTAAGAAGTGATCAATAAATAATTTTAAAATATAAGTAAACTGAACTCCGAAATAGGAACATATCTATTCCTATAAAATGGTGCATTAACCGTTGGAATGTGACAATGGATGTTGCACCAGGCCCCACTAGCCCGTAATGGGCCTCCGTTCACTTGCCCGAACCCGGTTCGCAGGTAACTGTCGGGTTGAAATTTTCGACCCGGGGGCAGGAGCCCCCCAGTCGCAAACAAAAAAAGGGAACTTCAATTTCCAACGTTCCTGGCGCCGCGCCAGAGCCAATCAGGCTGAGCGGCGTGGCAAAAGGAACGTTCGGAAACGCGCCGCGGCCAATCAAAAAAAAAAAAGCTGCAAGGGAAAAACAGCTGCAGTAAGCAAACACACGCAGCCAAAACTACAAGCCCCAGTGTCCTGCATGCCATTAGCGCGCAGAACGCTGAGGCAGCCGGCGCGCGTAAAATAAAAGTTAAAAAAAGCCCGCCGCAACTGCCCTTCTTCCCCACGGGCCAGCCAGCATGGCCCGTGGGGGAAAAAAAGAAACCCGCCCCCGCCGCCGCTGCCCTTCCGTTCAAAGGGCCAGCCGGCGCGCGAAAAATACAAGCAACCCCCCCCACGCACAACTGCCCTTCTTCCCCACGGGCCAGCCAGTATGGCCCGCGGGGAAAAAAAGGAAACCCCCCACCACCGCTGCCCTTCCTTCCCACGGGCCAGCCAGCATGGCCCGCAGGAAAGAAAGCCACCCCCCCTGAAAAAATAAACACAAAAACAAACAAAAAACATTCAAAAACACACAAAAATCCAAAAATGAAACACAAAAACAGCCAAAAAGAAAGAAGAAAAAACACACAGGCACCCCCCCCAAAAAAAAATCCCACCCCCCAGAGAACTTACCAAAAGACGTCTTCCATCTATGAGGAGCGGAACTCAAATGAGAAAAGAAAGAGAAAACTTACCGGAAGCGACACCCAGAGGACAGAAGAGAACAATTGTAGAGAGGCAGAAAAGCTCAACACCCCCACCCAGAGGCCAAAAGAGAAAAAAACATTCAAAAATATTAAAACTAATAAGATTAAATCCAGAATTAATCAAATAAGTTATAAAAACATTCAAAAATAAACACACTAATCTCAAAAATTACCAAAAAAAACAGAAATCACTTTTCACTCCAAAAAACCAAAACAAAAAATAAAAATGCATAAGAATAAACATTTTAAAAACCAAAATTAAATTTTAAACTAAATAATATTAAATTAAATTAAATAAATTAAAATAAAATAAAATTTGCATAAACATAAAACAAAAACGTTCAAAAACCAATTTAAAGAGCCCGGCACTGAGGAAGCCAGCACGCAAAAAACAAAACAAAACCAAAAAGAACCAAAAAAACAACAACACTGCGAGCGCAAGTCCGCCACAAGCGGACGCAGCGCCTCGAAGCCACAAAATAAAAAAACCTTACAACACCATTTAAAACAGCCCAGCACCATTGGTTCAAGAAAAAAAACCGAAACCCTTTACTATCCAACACAATTTTAAAAAGCCCGGCACCGCCGGGCAAAATATGCTAGTACTTTATAATATACTAAACTCTACAATCAGCAAGTGTTGCTGTGCAGAATGGAAAGTCTGAATTTGATGCCTTTTGCTATGTTAGATTGCAACTCATTATCCGTAAGTCAGAACACATCTGAGAAATACCATGAGCAAGTCTATGCTGTACAGCTTTTGTTGTTTTTGTAGTCCCATGTAGTTGATGAACTTGGAAAGATTACCCAGTTCCTAATGAGTTTTTGTATGTGGCTCCTAGGCTGCCTGTTCTAAAGGACTGTTCTAAACTCATGGTTGAATCTGAGATCTGTTAATTGATCTGTAAGATTTTGAAACTGGCCTTCATAAAACTATGGTGTGAACTATGCTAGTCAAAGTAGAGATAAATTAAATTTATCAGTATAACAATGGCAGAGGAAGAATAGGGAGAGAGAGAGAAGTATAGAACGGGAATGTAGAGGCAGAAATGAAGAGAACATCTGAACATGGAGAAGATATATATATATATATATATATATATATATATATATATATATATATATATATATATATATATATATATATATATATATATATATATATATATATATATATATATATATATATATATATATATATATATATATATATATATATATATATATATATTCTTACAGTCTGTACGATCCGTGGCCAGAAAGGTAATTTTCCCCAGGGCTCAACACATGTTTCAGAAGCTCTACTTTGAAAACCGTATTTTTTAAAGCAGAATATCTGACACCATTAATAATCATGTTAAATTCATTTTGGCCTAGTAGTGTTTGTTTTGTACTCATCAGTTTTATTTTGGGCATAAGAAGGCATGTTAGAGGTTTCTCTTTGTTTTCTAATGGACAATGTATGTTATGATTTTTCTGTGTCTCTATAACAATAAAAAACAGTCCTTTGTCTTGGAATGTAGGCAGTGAGATTGCATCTGCATTGTTTTTAAATAAATCACATAAGTGAAATTACATTGCTTCTATCTCATTCTGCATCATAAAACCTTATGTCACGCAGCTTGTCTCTCCGTCCTTGAGTTTCTAATACTGACAATTTTCTTCTACATTTACCCTAGATTTACTTTATTCATCAGAGAAACTGATATTCTCTAGCGTACAGTGGCATCTGCCTTCTAAGCAACCAAATGAAATGAAATTTGCAGAAGAGAGATTCAGACCCCATTTGTGTTTCCGTATAGTCAAACTCTCATGTGCTTTTGCATATGAAGTGTTTGCTAATCTGGTTTTCTCATTAGGGATGGCTTCTGTTCAGTAAGTAGTAAGGCTCTAAGTTTGATTGTAGATGGATACAATGAGTTATTTTAATATGCCAGACTCACAAACTGACTTGTGTTGTAATTGCAAATTTTATTATCCCATCTTTGGGTGAATGTGGGTGTGAAAGAGGGAAAGAAAGAGAAATTGGTGGTGGCAGATGAGTTTTACTGATACAAAATGGAAGGTAAAAGAATTTTTAAATTGAGTGTCTAAGAGTATCCTTAAGGCATATTTTATCTTCCCTGTAATCCGTTTTTGCAGCTGAATGAAAAATAAATGATTTAATACAGGAAGAATAATTGTCAACAACATAAGTCAGTAACATTGATGATAAATGGAAGTGTCCCTGGAATTCCCACTGAGATTTTTAAAAATTCATTAATTTTTGAAGGGTGGATGAGCAGAAATATGTGCTCATAGACAACCTACAATGTGGTTGGCCACAAAACCTCTGCTTACTACATTATTAATACAAAAGCTCCTTTATTCATACCAGATGGTTCTTACAATGCTTACATTTGTTGTGTTTCAAGTAAATGTAACAGATACTATAGAAAAAGTACAAATGTATCTTAAACAAATGTAATGAATGCTCAAGGAAAATATTTTGTTTGCAGATACAGTGTTGAAAGGGATTGTTAGCAATACAGTAAAACCCCAACTTACAAATACCTCGAGTTACATAAAATTCAACTTACATAATTATTTTATGCTAAAACCATGTCCCGAATTACACAATTTCCTATGGGTTTGCTTCAAGTTACATAAAGATTCTTTTTCCTATGGGTTTTCTTCGAGTTACGTAAAAATTCATTTCCCTATGGGTTTGCTACGATTTACATAAAAATTTCATTTTTCCTATGGGTTTGCTTCGAGTTACGTAAAAATATTTCCTATGGGTTTGTTTCGAGTTACAAAAAAAATTGATTTAAGCAAAAGCCTACGGAATGGACTTTCCCCCCGTAAGTAGGGTTTTTACTGTAGTTACTATTATTCAGAGTTAAACTGTTTTTACATAGTTTTTTTTACTATTGTAAAATACTTTTCTTAAAGCATAAATAATGTAAATTGATTGTTAAACATTTCAGGTTTGTTTTCAACAATGAATACATTTGTAGACTAGAAAGCTATTTAATACCAAATTGAACCATGTGCAGTTTGCAGCTGAGACCACTCAGTCATCTAATCACTGAGTTACATATGATTCTGGAGAATATTACTTCTTCCCAGTACAGAGAGTGGCCAGACTCTGTTTGTTTACAGACAAACCACAAACTTTACCATCGATTAATGCTTAATGGTCAATATAATGTAGAAAAAGAGAGAGGCTTGACCTTGCTACAAACCTAAATACTATACTAGCAAAGTTTGTATCCTGATGTACACTTTGGCAGCTCTACTACTGGTCTCAACAACTAAACTTATTTACTTGTCCATCTTCTAATATGATATTTACCATCTTTTGTTAGCACTGCCTGTCTCTATTCCACAGATGCTAGACAGGATAGTCTCTGTGCAAGAAAGCAAACAGACCTATACATGGGACATCAGAAATTATTGCTGTGGCCATTTTGCGCTGTGTACAGTAATACTTCATATAAAGTCTGTTAGGTGTTGTGGTCTGGGTTCAAGTCATGCAGAGTTAAGCAGTTAGCTTTTGGCAGCAGCGGCGGTGCCCGTGTGGTTTTATCTTTCTCTTCCAGACAATAACAAGCAGAGATGAAGAGTAACAGTTCAACAGAAACAGCTTTTACTCAGCAGAATTGTTCATAAAGATAACAAAAACAACAGATTCCTCTCTGGCAGATAAACAGTCTGTAAGTTCTTGTGAGCACTACTTTAAGTCCTGAGGCATAGTAAAAGTACTCACTGCAACTCCAGCCTTCTCCTGGCTGGCTGTAGGTTGGGCAAAAAACCTTTTTGTCCAGGCTTGTTTTTTCAGTTGAGTTCCAGACCTCTGAAGACTGCTCTGGCTCTTTCTCTCCTCCAGAGAGTTTTATCAAAGCCAGCAGCCTTTTCCTCCAGGCAAAACAGTGATGTCCATAAGGCAGTAAAGCTAGCAAGCAGTCCAGCTAGCATGCATCAAGCAGTTTTTGGCATGAAGCAGTGTGGCTTTTGAGAAGCCCTAATTTACACATGATATTCTGCTCAGTCACTCACTCAGTGAATTCAGCTGGGTGCTGCTCTGTTGAAACCCTTAAAGACATAGTTTCATGTATCTTATACAATACAAGTCACATGTATGCATTACATGCCTATCTAAGTCCACTTCGTACAACATCGAATTCATACAACATCGCCTAATTCCTTGAAAAATGTTGCCTCATACAAAGTTGCTGTGACTTTGTATGAGAGTCAACCGGTATGCAGACTCTTTCGGGAGAATTTCCCTTCATCAGACAACTTGACTTGCTAACTTTCCAATATCTGAAAATACATACAATAAATATAAAATTAATTCTGAACTGGAATATTGCTGCTGAGCTAAGTATAAAAGAGAAACCCACCTGGATATATAACATTAAGTTTTCAAAGGGTATCTTGTTTTCATGTTGCATCCTAACCTCTGCTGTAAGGCAGGCAGCGTGGCGCATAAGAAGACCAGCCACGCCGGAGTCTCGATCGCTTCCCCGCTCTCGCCAGGGAAGCGTCCCTTGGTTGTGAGCGGGGAAGGGGAGCGAGACTCCAGCGTGGCTGGTCTTATGCGCCACGCTGCCCGCCTCACAGCTGAAGCCAGTCTGTTCTCTTCCCCACTCTTGCCAGGGAAGCGACCCTTGTTTGAGAGCGGGTAGGTGGGAGCAAGACTTGCCGGCGCGAGCAAGAGAAGTGACCAGTGCCCGAAGAGGAGGAGACTCGTCGGTTCTCCCGCCGCCGCCCCGGAAGCGCCATTCCTCCTCCTCGCCCCATTCCTCCTGTCCTCTGGCGAGGGTGCTCGGGACCGCTTGGATATTTTGGGGGATTCCCCCACGGTCGCTTCTCTGACCGCCTCACAGCTGGGGCCAGTTTCGCTCCCGCCCGGCTCACAACCAAGGGACGTGTCCGGTGGGTGTCGCGGCTTCTTTCTCATGTGAAAACCCTAATGCCTCATACAACGTCCGGCGACGGTGTCCGAGGCATCTTTTTCCCAAGAATTGGGTGACGTATGGATCCAACGTTCTATTAAGCGGACGTTGTATGAGGTATTACTGTACATTAGATTATACCAGTGGTGCCCAAACTATGGCCTGGGGGCCAGATCCGGTCTCCACAGCAATTCATCTCCCACACCATCCTCGTTCATCCTGGAAGCGGAAGTATGGGTGCATTTTACTTCTACTTCCTGGAGCGATGAGAATGGCATGGGCCAGATGAATTGCTATCAGGTCGGATCCGGCCCCTGGGCCATTGTTTCGGCACCCCTGGATTACACCAAAGGTGGAGAGGAAGCTAATTCTTTGGGCTGCAGGTCCCATAAGGCCCAAACTAGCTTGGCCGCTTTGTGTGAGTCATGCCGGATTGTCTCATGCATGCTTGAGTTTCTCATGCACTTGTCTTGGCCAAAGGAAACCATGCATTCATGAGTGTGCAGAAATGTGGGAAATGGGGTATGCTTTTATGCTCACCACAGACAGTATTTTCAACAGCTGTCACATTGCATGCATACTGTGTCTAACTTGTATTTTGCACGGAGAGTACTGGTGTAATTCTAGATTCTTAATGTTGTCACTTTAAATGATGATCTGATTAAGCCCTTAGTATCTCATCAAGATTATGAACTCTTCTATTTTCCCCTTTTGCTATCCACAGTTCATTTGGAATGATGATAGCTGCATCATCTTCAAGTGCCATGCTATAACAAACTAAATGAAGTTTAATTCATTAACTTGAGGTCTCAACCAGTGCCTTTTAATTTGTCTCATTAAGAGACTCTTCTGACTGAGATACTTGCCAACAAGGTTAGGGTTAAGAGGTTGTCAGCATTACTTCTCTTCGAAGGTGAACCTCTTCTTGCTGTAACTTCCAGGCAGTTAATTCAGATTGTTAGAATTATTTCAGGGGGTGGGGGAGTTCCACTATTTATGGGTTCAGGAACTTGGCTTCAGCTTCAAGTCTAGTGAGCTGAAAAAATCTGCAAATGCATTGCATATTCTACAGCTAATGTTTGAAGTACAGTATGGGAGCCAGTGGCTCTACTAGTTACAGCAGGAAAGTGAAAATTTGTTTCTACTGCCTATGCTAGGTAATACTGGTAAAATCAATTTAACATCTATAATGCATTCCCCTATCAGAGTCAGCAGATAGTTTGATATGCAACCAATTAGTGTCAGATTGGCTGCAATTTTTGGCCACATCTTCATGATGTACAACTTTAATGTAAGTTCTTCATTAAAATGTTTTTCTCCTTATGCAAAACAATGCCAGTGGATGTTACTCTTTTAAGCAGAGAAGAAGCTGATGTGTATTTTTTAATGAATTACTAGAAGATATATGATTTAATATCTTTTTCTAATATCATATGAACACTCCTCCAAGGGGAAGTTAAGCTGTTAGGTATTTATTTTTGCCTTTGTTTCTCCATAGACCAACTGCAAGGCATTGCAGTGAGGCACATGTCCTTTTATATACTTGTAATGGACTGATGTGGCTTAGTGGTTAAAATGATGAACTTGATGACTGGAAGGTTGGCAGGTCAGCAGTTTGAGACGGCAGTGCTGCACAGCAGAGTGAACTTCCATCTCTGTCCCAATTCCTGCCAACCTAGTAGTTCGAAAGCAAGAAATTGCAAGTAGATAAATTGGTACCACTTTGGTGGGAAAGTAAACAGTGTTCCATGCGCTCAGATGTTACGTTATGCCTGCCACATGTCCATGGAAACATCTGCAGATACAGACAGCACTGGCTCTTAGGCTATAAACAGAGATGACCACTGAACCCTAGAGTCGGATATGACTAGCTTTCGAGCAAGGGTGGCCTAACAGATGAAAGAGATTCTGGAATTAATGTGGAATACCTTTTAAGTTAAGGGAGGTCAAACATCCAACAGTACTGTTCTCCTATGATAGCTACAATATTGTATTGCTTATACAAATGATACTTTAAAAGCCAGTTTCTTGGCATTCATGATCTACCTGATGAAGACTACAAAGAACACACATTTTACATTGACCAAATTGAAATTGTCACAAGTTACAACAAATTAGAGACCGTTAAAATCAGTCCATTTCCTTTTCCCGCTCCACTTCTGTTAGAAAGGTTATCATATATTTTCATCATGTCTTCATAAAAATGTCTTGTTTTTAAATTCCTACCAGATATTGGATGTCATCAGGAATGGTCTGTTTTTGAATGAGACTGCTCTAAACAATAATGTTACATTGCATCCAAACCAGTCTCTAAGATGCTCCACCTGTAAGACATTAAGTTCTTTCCCCAATTATTTTACATTGAACAATCAGTAGTAACAATCTGTATTTTTTTGGAATGGTAGTCATGTTAGTCTGTGTTTCAGGCATATCAGGAAACAAAAACATTACAGCACTTTAAAGCAGGGGTGCTCAAACTATGGCCCGTGGGCCCAATTAGCCCCATACATATCATTAATCAGGCCCGCGGTGAGAACCCGGGCACTCCTAGACACACCACCCACCCCCACCCGCCTGAACCAGCTCCACTTGTCCCCAGGGCAGCAAATGCCTTTGTCAAGGTGGATCGCTGCCTTCTAAAAGAAATTCGCTGCGTCCCCACTTTGAAATCTGCAGTGTTAGAAGTCCCTTGCCATACAGCGATAACGTCAGCCTTGGTGCACGGCACTGAGGGAGTCTGGGGGATGTAGTCATTGCCGTGCGGCAAGGGACCTCTCCTAACTGAGGATTTCAAAGCGGGGATGCAGCAACATTTTTTTTAGAAGGCAGTGATCCACCTTGGTAAAAACATCTGCTGCCCTGGGGACAAGCGGAGCCTGTTCAGGACAGCAGGGAGAAAGTGCGACCACTGCCGCTGCCACCGTTGCTTTGGAAACGGGAGCAACCCACCTCTGCAGCTACATGTCGGTGCGGGACCAAAAAACAGTTTGGGCACCCATGATTTAAAGACTAAATGCTATATTTTTAATGTGATCTTTTGGTTGATTTTAGTTAAGTGAGGCGACCATCGAGAGAAAATTTTGCTCTTTAAGCGAGTTAGTCTCTAAGTGAGGTGCTCTTTATGCGAGGTTTTACTGTAATGTGAAAGTGGAGGAATGGCAGCAATATTTTAGAAAGTGTAACCTTCAATGGAGTAACAGCAGTGGATATACCTGTAGTAGGCCAGGGAGGAATAAATCCAACACAAAATGGAGCTCAGAGGAGCTCTCTTAGTACCAACAGCAAACAAACTATCCAACAGCTAAAGAGCAGCTACTCCAGTTTTCCAGGCATTTCTGAAGATTCAAACCATGTACTTGTCCCTTCCAGGATATTTTCTGCATCTTAATTGATAAGTAACAGTATTTCTCATGAATCTTGTGGCACTAATATTTGCTGGAATATAAGATGTTCAAGTTCTTTATTCCGGGTCGAATTTCAGATGTGATTCTGCATGTAAGGGCTTGACAGAGGTCAGACAAAATACACAAGAAATCCATAAGTTTTATTATCTTTTGGAATCCTGAATTGTGTTAAGCCACAAAGGATTCTGAAAATAAAAGAAAGAGCCTCTTTTGTGTTTCTTTTCTATTTAACTTGGAAGTCCCATCTGTAATAGGCATGATTGAGGTAAGCAGCTTCCTAGGCATACTTTTTCAACCTCGTATGGTTGAGGAGGAATTCTTCCAGGGTGCACACACAGAAGGCATGCCAGTATGGAGAGAAGCAAAGTCCAACAGTCACGCCTAATACATTCTGAAAAACAATAAATTTATGTCCCCTTCTCCTTGTTTTCTTTCTGCTGCTTTACAAGGTTAGGTTCTGTTAGGGTCTTTGCTTTTTTATACACATTGTTGATTAAATTTTTTGAAATTCCAAATTGATATTGTAATTATAGTGTGATATTCTGTATGCACACAATCAGTGGCATGTGATTACAGTATCTGTTTTCTAATACAGTATTTGTATTCTATACCAGTTTTCCTGACTCCTCCATGCCTCCACTATTTCTGTTGTAAACATGCTAATGCAAATTCTACAGTAGATGACTATACATTTTTGACATCATAATTATACTTACCACATTGTATCTTCTGGTCAAGTTCTGCACAGAGATGAGCAATAAAATGTTAACCAATTTTTCAGAACTGTTTCTTCCACAATTTATAGCTCCTGCTTGTAAAATAGCATATACTATAATCTTCTGTTTCATATATGCTTTACTTGCATTCCATTTGATAGAGCATGAGTAACATTATTTATGTAATGATTCTGGATTTGAGAAGCTATTTGTGCTTAGAATTTTTCTTCATTGAAGAGAGAGACATTCAGAAATACCATAAGACTTGGGAGGATGAGAAAAACAAATGTCACAGATTTTAGGAGTATGATCTGAAACATAGATGCAGGAATTGAGTTAAAGACAAAAAGACAAAAAAATCCTAACTAAAAGAAATTTTGATAAATGGAGGAGTAAAGATATAATATTTATTTATCTATACCTATAAAAAGTACCCTTAACTGTTGGGTTGGGTCAAAGGCTCTCGCACCTGGCCCAACCATCCCCGACCTAGCCCTCTGCACTTAACGTAACTCCTGCCTTCCCAATGCTGTGGGGTTCCGGTGGTCGCCAGTGGGGCAGCAGCCCCATGAACGCAAACAAAGCAAATGAACTTCAAGTCCCAACGTCCTCCGCGGTGCGCCACTCCTTAGCCAATCAGGCTGAGGGACGTGAGCACAGAGAAGGCTGGGAAAGCGTGTCGCGGCAGTTTTAAAAGACAAACCATGCCCGCCCAGGAGGGAAAGATTTTCAAAGACCCAACCTGACCCGGAAAAAGGTAAGTGCGGTCGATGAGAGTTAGGGAGTTGAGGGGGGGGAGGCACGGCCCCGGTAACCACACCGCCCCCTGCCCCACCACCTAGCCCTCCCTTCCGTAACCTTCACCGACCACACTTAGCTTTTGCCGGCTCCGGCTGGGTCTTTGAAAGTCTTTTCCCTCCTGGCGCGGCCTACGTAGGGATAAGCACCAGCCTCTCCTTCGTCTCTGCGGGCGACGTGGCCTCGATGCCCGCAGGGACGAAGGAGAGGCCAGTGCTTCTCCCTACCCAGAAGGCTGCGCCGGGAGGGAAAGTGTTTCCCTGAGGGAACCGATTCATCTTCCTAGGAGGACGGAGGCCAAAAGATTCGGCCCCTGTCTTCCAAGGAAGATGAACACCTTCAAAACAGGAGACAAAGGCAAAGCACGGAACACCGTTCTCGGCCTCCATCTCCCACAACTGCCCCATAGCTTGGGGTGGAGAAAGGATACCCTCCTCTTCCCCCCAAGCTTCGGAAAGAGCAGGGGAATTTTTTTTCCCCCACAGGCCGGAACAAGCCACCACCATAGCATGGGGGGGGAGAGGATATCCCTCTCTCCCCCCCCGACCCATGCTTCGGCGAGGCAGCGGTGAAAAATATTTTTCCCTCACAGCCTCAGAGGCCAGCACAAGCTGGCCCGTAGCTTGGGGGGAGGGGATACCCTCCTCTTCCCCCCCAACCCAGGCTACGGCAAGGCACCGGCCGCTCCCTGTAAATAAATAAATAAATAAATAAATCCCCCCACCCCAACGCAAGGATTTAATGCGGCCTGGCCAGCAAGGCAAGGCCGTGTGAAACCCTCCCAACACCCCCTCCCCCCCACACACTCACAACACACTCCCAAAACCCGCAAAAAAACCTCACCTACAGGGAACAACCAAAAAAGATGTCCTCCTTGCACGAACGCCTCCTCCGTATTGAACGTTAGGGAATGTAGTCCACCAGAGGGTGCAATTTTTAGTTAACAAAAATATTAACTAAAAATAGCACCCTCTGGTGGACTACATTCACACACACACACACACACACACCACTCCTGCCATAATAAAAAAATTTAATGTGTGAGTTGGTTGTTGGAGTGTTTTTTTTATGTAGGAGTGGTGGTTGTGCAAAACCACCCCAAACCACCAACACACACATTAAAAATGCCCGGCAGGGCTGGGCAAACTATGCTAGTAGAGTATAAAATATGTCAGATATCTGCAAGCCCAAACCAGACATAAAGCCCTAAACTGGATTGGACCAAGGAGTTTAGCTTCTGAAGTGATATGTTCCTATCTAAAAGTGAATCAACAATATTGTTAATATCTGCCTAGCCACCTGCCCAATTATAATGGTAAGCAATAGCACAAAGGCAATTCCTGAAGTTTATTGGGACAGTCTAAGGTCTTATGTTTAGGCCGTATATATTTGCCAAAGCAATTGTTATATTTGAACAGACAAAATAAAGTGGACCATTTATATTTATAATAGTTTGGAACACTCCTGGTGTAAATATAGGGGAAATGGCAAAATATGTATAAGTATGAGCTGTAGCACTATAGAGTGAAAAAACTTAAGGCAAAAATATTAAGGGCATGTGTTGGATTTGAATTTTTAAAATTGCTTCTTTTTTGCTTTTAAAAGCAGCCTTCATACTTACATTCATTAAAACTTCTATTCATTCCCTCCCAGAGAAATAATAGGTGAAATCTGGTATTTTCTTGAGTAGAATAAGTTGTGATTCAATTGAATCAGTGGAAATTGTAGAAGAGTTGACTCACCAAAATACCACTAATTAATTGGCTGTATTCTAGTTGCAACTGCTGGATGTCAGCCTATGGTTGTTTATGGGTGTGTGAAAGAGATTCATTTTGTGTATTCAGTGAAACCTCATACAACAATCGCCCCGTATAGCAATGAAATCACATAACAATTAGGTTTTTTGGAGGGAGGGGGGAATGGCATCCCACATAACAATTTTTCCTATGGAAAAAAAATCATACAACAATTTTTCAATGGGAAAAACCACTTAGGGAAAAAAATGTTGTCCGATGCATCCCATAGGGAAAATCGCTATACGATGCATGTATTGTATAGCAATTGTTTCGTACAACAACGAGACCCGTTGAACGGATTAAAATCATTGTATGAGGTACTACTGAATGTACTGATATACAGTATATCAGTATCTGTATTTCAAGTTAATGGGCCAAATCTAAAGCTGTATAAATATTGCTTTCCTATTCCCCTCTGCTGTGTGTATGTGTGCATTGTCATACCTGCAGGCAGTATGCAGAGGGATCCTATAATAATGTGTTTATGATTTCCATTAGTCTCATAAAGCACTGAGCATGCCCTTAGTAGAGGTTACTTATTTACTTAAGTTTGAGTAACATCTGGGCTGAGAACAACTGGATGGAAGTATGAGAGATACAGTACTTCCAAGTCTTCCATACTTTCCAACATCCTATGTTATTTTCCATGGTCTTGGGTAAATTATACAGATCTGTTACACCTGTGAAAATCTTTTGCATATTACACTGAAATCTTGAGCATATAATGCCTTGTGTGTTCCACACGTGTTGTATGTTTAATTTTAATGGAGTCTCTTATGTCTGCTTTAGGGTCGATCCGATTCCATACGACACCCCAAAACCAGCAGGCCATACACGGTTTGTCTGCGTTTCAGACACACACTCCAGAACAGATGGAATCCAGATGCCTTATGGAGACATCTTGCTTCACACAGGCGATTTCACTGAACTGGGGCTGCCTTCTGAGGTTAAGAAGTTTAATGACTGGTTAGGTAAGGAATTAACTGCATTTGCGTGACCCCAATTAACCTTTGCTATCCAAGTGTCACTTACAACCTCCTAATTGTGTTAGAGATTTGAAGAGTGTTCACCCTGCAACCTTGTCATTTGTTATGTTCTCTGTGAAGTCAAAATATAATTCTGTTAATTAAGTGTAGATTTATATGTTTGGTCTTGCATGTTCAGTACTTGGTGTTGTGTCTTCTGTTATCTGAGGATGTCCACTGTGAGATTCTTGTTGTGCATTGCCTAAAGAATAGCAGAGTTTCTGTCTATGTGCAAAAGAGAAATAGGAAAACAAACATACTTTTTTCCTGACTTCATAGAGTATAAAATGGATCCTATATGAAAGTGTGTGATGATGTTTCAGATAAAAGACTACTGGCATAATAATGTCTTGATGACTGATGGCTCTTCTTATGGTTTATCCAGTTTCTAAGGAGCCTGGTACCTGTTGTGTGACTGAAGTGTGTCTATATGATGATGCTGTTATTAGGCATCCTTCAGTGAGAAATTTTGAGGCCAGTGGCATATGGCTAGAAGATTAGTTGTAAAAGGAAGAATAAAAGAGGAAGAAAATGAAGGTGTCAAGATGATCCTAAGGAATGAGCTGGCTGAAACTGCATTGTTATGTAAAATGTCTTAAACTGTGGCTCTGCAATTGCACTTTTATCCCTTGTATCTTTAGAGACCTCCTAATGGCATCATTAAATCTCACTGGATTCTGTTGCAAGGCCTGGGGGAGATAAGAGAAGTAAAATTTTGGTTCTTTTTCTTAAAAGTTGAAAAAGAAGCAATAGCTGCTCTTTCACATTCTGGCCTTTCATTACCCCTTTCTTATTTCTGTCTCCACTGACCATTAATAAATTTCTTCGCCATTCTTATTCAACTTCTTCCATTTCTTTTGTCTACTTTTTGACATTGTTTCTCTTACTCTTGCCTTTGAAGGCCAAGGTTTGAGTGCTAGTAGTGTCTGTCTTATATAAAGGGAACATTCAAACATTTAAACTTCAAATTTCCAAACAAATGCATACCGTATTTATTTCAGTTTTCATTTTGCAGCTTTTTTAAAGACAGAATTTCCTATACTATCTGTCTGGTGTTGTGTAGTGAGGAGATTTAAGGGATTAGAATAAATGAGTGATGGTGACATATTCATGACTTTAATTTAGAGATGTCTTGCACAAGTGAAGAAGCACTTTCACTTGTGCATTCCAGTCCAGTGAATTCCCCTGGTTTCTCTGTCCTCTGGCTATGGTTTATATGTGTGCATATGTTTCAAGATTGAATTGGACAAATTCTATAAATTCTCCTCCAAAGTGAAATCTATTCACTTTTGAAAATCCTTCTTTTACGTTAAAGCTGTATTCCAAATTTCTTTATACCATTCAAGTTTAAAGTCAAATCTTACTTTCCAATTTTTGCTATAATTAGTCTATTTGCAGTTACTAATATTATAATTAGTTCAGTTTTTGCTATTTCAGATTCACAGCTGAATAGTAGTGCTATTTTTGGGGAACAAATAAAAGCTCATTAATTTCATTAAAAACAATTTTCAATATTTTCTGAATCACCTCACATTTCCACCATTTATTATTATTATTATTATTATTATTATTATTATTATTATTATTATTATTATTATTATTATTATTATTATTATTATTATTATTATTATTATTATTATTATTATTATTATTATTATTATTATTATTATTATTATTATTATTATTATTATTATTATTATTATCTATCCCGCTTTCCTGGGACATGTGCCACTCAAAGCGGCTTACAACATATATAAATACAATAAACAGAGCAAGATATACAATAGAATACAAAAGGCAATGCACAATTAATACAATCAAAACATCAGAATATGCAAGAATACAATACAAAATATAAATGAATTAAGCAATGTCACAATACACGAAAGTAATAAGGCCCGACAACACAAACCCTTCCAAATCCATTCCGGGTGAGGGGGTGCAGGGAGCGCCGACAGATGAAATAATCAAGGCGCTCATGGCCAGCGGGCCTCTTCGCCCCAGCCGGTGCCAAGTCCGAGGGCAATCAGCAGAAAGTCCTCAGGGCCTGGAGCCCCCCCAAAAAAACAGTTTTATTAGTTAATTTATTTATTTATTTTGTGATTTATATTGCCACCCAACCCAAAAGACTGGGTGGCACACAAATAATAAAAACCAGCATCACTGTTAAAAACTAAACCCTATAAAAACCCCATTAAAAATGACTATCAAAAATTACCCCAACCATTACCGATTGAAAGAGATCAACCAGCAGGTGGGGATCACCACATCGTTGGTACCCCACACCTGCTTTGCCAGCCAGGTTTGTAGGCCTTTCCTGAAGGGCAGCAACTCCATCTGGAGATGCAACTCAATTGGAAGGAGGTTCCATAGGGCTGGAGCAAACACTGAGAAGGCCCTGTTTCTGGTGCTAGAGAGACACGCCTCTAGCAGATGGAACAATTGGAGATCGTTTCCGGTCTGCTCTGGTGGGATGGACAAATGTTCTTGGGGTGATGCAGTCTCTTAAGTATCCTAGCCCACTACCATGTAGGGCTTTAAAGGTAATTACCAGCACCTTGAATTGCACCCGGAGGCACACTGGCAACCATTGCAGCTCCCGAAGCAGTGGCGAGGCACGGGCATACCGCCCGCATCCCATCACCACCCGAGCAACCGCATTCTCGACCAGTTGCAGCCTCCGAATGGTCATCAAGGGCAGCCCCACGTAGAGCACATTGCAGTAGTCAAGTCTGGAGGTGACAAGAGCATGCATGACCATGAGCAAGGAGTCCCGATCTAGGAGCGGGCATAACTGGCGTATAACACAAAGTTGTGCAAAAGCCCTCCTGGCCACTACTGCCACCTGTTCTTCAAGCAGGAGTCGTGAGTCCAGGAGGACACCCCAGATTAAGCCCTGGGTCTGTTTGGAGCAAAATAGCCCCATCCAGGACCAAAGATGGTAGCTACGACGATAACGCAGGGCCCCTGACCCATTGCCATTTAGTCTTGCCGGGATTCAGTAGTAACCCGTTGTCCCCCATCCAGACCCCAAGAGCCTCCAGACATCTGGATAGGACTCTGACTGTGTCACTGGGATCACCACAGGCCAAGATGTACAGTTGAGTATCAGCGTACTGATGATACCTTACCCCTTGGGAACAAATGATCTCTCCCAACGGCTTCATGTAAATGTTAAATAAGAGAAGTGGGAGGCTCTCTACATTTTCCTTATTTTTTTTACCCAATGTTTACTCCATTTATCCAATTGAATCACATTATACCATAGATACATTGTTCAGTCTAATAAAATTTCCTTTTATAAATCTGGCAATTTTTGAAAATCTACTATCTGGGTTAGCTGGCAAATTTATGAGTTAAATACTTTCTTCTATTTACTCCACATTTGGAACACGTTTTTCCACAAGAAATTATTTACATATTTTATAATCTTTTTAATATCTTTAAAAATATTTTGTGACTTTTTTCAGCTTCATGGAATTCTATACTGTCCTCTTTTCTCATTTGAGTTCATTATAATATTAATATTTCTCATTTGATTAGCAGCATAATAATACCTAATATTGGGAATACTGTATCTAACTCCCTTCTTATGTGGTAAATACCATACTTTTTTGTTTATTCCTTGCCTTTTATCACCATTGCAAAATAATAATAAATTTTTTTTAGATGAAAAATAATTATATATATATTTTTAAATTTTTTATTGAATTTTTGACAGACATACAGAAAGAAAAAAAACAATAACAATACAATATAATAATAAATCAAAAACAACATCAATACAATGTTGACTCAAATTCATAGGAGCTAGCACATAATAATACTTAAACTGATTATTTATCATATAACCACCAATACTAGATACCACATTATAAATTATTACACAATTATAACAATAAAAGCTTTCTGTGCTACCACTATTATTATCTTTTGATAGTTACACATCACCCTGTGAATATATACAATGCCCGGAGAGTTTAGTTTCTATTTCAACTCCAAAAACCTCTTTGAGATGGTACAGGTCCTGAGCTGTCATTTACCATAAGAGAATGATCCACGAACAGTTTCCAAATATTCCAAAACCTATTCTCTTTTAATTTATCTCGTTTTACTTTGATCTCCCATGTCAATTTGTTGTTCAATGCTAAACTCCACATTTCTTTATACCACTCTCCAATCTGTATATCAACATCATTTTTCCAATTTCTAGCTATGCATTGTCTACCCGTAGTTAATACAATTTCAAGTAATTCTTTTTCCTCCTTATTCAAACCCAAAACTTCCACGTTTGTTAGAAGAATGGTACCTGACACCAACTTAACGCTTTTACCCACAATTTCACCAAACTCCCCTTCTATTCTTCCCCAAAAATCCCTTATTTTTTTACAACTCCACCACATGTGTTCATATGTTCCATCCGTTTCTTTGCATCTCCAACATAATTTGTCTCTTTTATTATCCATCTGATAAAGTCTTAGTGGTGTCAAGTACCATTGCCACAACATTTTAAAATTATGTTCTTTAATTCTTACAGACATTGTTCTCATAATCCTCTTTTTCCATTTATTTCTCCATTCAACCTCCCCAATTTTTATATTCAAATTTTGTTCCCACTTCCGTTTCAGATCTTCGTGTGGATCTTTACCCTTATTCAATATAGTATACAGTTTGCTTACCAGACCCTTAATACTCCTTTCCCCTTTTCTTATCTTTATTACCAATTCTTCAAATTCCGTCTTTGTTCTATCTATCCCTACTTCTCTTCTATATTTTTTATTCCAGCTATCCACCTTTAATTTCTGAAACCAATCCAAATTTAACTTCTCAAATATTTTTTTCCTCTTAATATCATCATCACAAACTTTTAACCAGTCCTTCAGTAAGAGCATCTGATTTTTATCCAATATTTCCTTTTTTTTCCTTATCTAGTTTTATTGGAAAACACACCATATCAGTCAATTCCAAAATTGGAGAGAGATTTGGGACCATATCTTTCTTTACCATTTTCCACACCTCCACGAGTCCTCTCATCATAGTATTATTTGACCTTTTCGGCTTGTCCTTTATTCCCAAGAAAATCATGTTACCTATATTTCTATACTCTTTCATCTCTAGTTCCTCCCAAATTGCCTTTTCTCTTGCCAGAATCTTCACAACATTCTTAATTTGGAATGCTCGATAGTATGCTAACAAATTTGGCATGCCCAAACCTCCTTCTTTCTGAGACAAATACCAAAACTTCTTTGAAAGTCTAGATTTTTTTACCTCCGTTACAAAAACAATTAAACATCTTTTGAAATTCATTGATTTCCTTCTCCTTCAAATGGATCGCTAGTGCATCAAATAAAAAATTAATCTTTGGTAACAATATCATTTTACAAATTGCAATCCTTCCGAACCATGACAGCTTCAGCTTCTGAAACTCTTGTATTTTACTCTTGAATTCGACTTTCAAGCTGTCATAGTTCAATCGTTTAAGTTCTTCCAATTTATTTGAAATAATTATACCCAGATATTTCATCTTATCTTTAATTTGTATATTAAGTGTCTCCATAATCCTTCCCATCTCTCCTACCCCCAAATTACACAGCATCAATTCTGATTTATCCCAATTTATCATTAATCCGGTTGTGGCTTCAAATACCTGTAGGTGATCTTTAATCCTATCCATTACCAACTCCGGATGTTTCACCATAAGCAGTGTATCATCCGCATACATACTCACTTTATTACCCATTATCCCTTCTATATTTGAATCATCCCTTATATTTTTAGCTAATATCTCCATTGCCATAATAAACAGGATAGGAGATAATGGGCATCCCTGCCTAGTACCAGCCTCAAGCTTTACCACATCAGTAACCTCTTCGTTTACTCTAATCCTAGCATTCCCTTTTTGATATAATAAATCAATTACCCTTCTAAATCTGTCCCCAAACCCGTAATTTTTAACTATTTCCTTGATTGAAGACCACTGTAATGAGTCAAATGCCTTAAAAAATCTAATAATAATAAACCCACCTTTTCCTTCGTTTGATTAACATTATCAATTAAATCTAATACCCTTCTAGTCAAATCCACCATGTGCCGACCTTTTAAAAACCCAACTTGATCAACATTTATGTATTCCCCCATAAAACCGTTTAGACGATTGGCCAATATTGCTGTGAAGATTTTGGCATCCTGATTTATAAGAGAAATTGGTCTGTACGATTCCACTCTTTCCAAGTTCTTACCAGGCTTTGGCAGTAGAACGATTGTAGTGTTATAACATGAAGTCGGGATTGATCCTCCATCTAAAATATAATTATATAGCTTCACTAATTTTGGAACCACCACTTCTTTGAATTCTTTATAAAACTCTGTCGATAATCCATCATCCCCCGGGGCTTTCCCCATCTTCAACCCATTAATTACCTCATTAACCTCTTTATCATTAATCCTTTCCTCCATTTTCTCTCTGTGTTCTTGTTTTATTCCGTTCCCTAGCTGTCTCTCCAATATCTTTTTGAGCCTCTCCAAATCTACCTCCTTTTTTGCATATAAAAGGTAAAAGCAGCAAAATAATAATAATAATAATAATAATAATAATAATAATAATAATAATAATAATAATAATAATAATAATAATAATAATAATAATAATAATAATAATAATAATAATAATAATAATAATGTATTATATTCTGCTCATCTCAACTCTACATCTGTTACCATTATTTGGAAACATTGAAAACAAAAAATTAATTTTGGGTATAATCTTCATTTTACATACTTTTATTCTCCCAAACACTGATAATCCTAATTTTCTATATTTTTTTATTTATTTCCTTCACCTACTGTTTCAATTTATTAAAATTGGCTTTCTTCAGCTCTTCCATATTCTTTGCAGTAATTATTCCTAAATACTTAAAACTTGAATTTATTTTAATATTAAACATTTCTTTTATCTCATCTTTCTGTTCCATATCACAGTTAAATCAGATCATGTCCAATTTATTTGTAATCCTATTATCTTTTCAAAAAAATTCAAGTGCTCTTTTATATTCTCCATAGGCTTTAGTGGCTCTTCAATAGTTAACAAGGTATGTTTTAATTATTTTAGTGGATTTTATATGTTTTTTATGGGACAATGATGTGAGCCGCCTGGAGTTGCCTATTGATTAGGTGGCAATATAAGTTGAACTAAATTAAATAAATAAATAAATAAATAAATAAATAAATAAAATGAATCTGCAAACAAATTAACAAGTATTTTTTAATTTAAAAAGATTTTGGGATTTTCTTTTAAAAAGTCTTGGATTTTTATTCACTGAGGGCATAAGTTCCTTAAAGAGCAACATTTTGCTGGACAAAATTTTTAGAATCCAGTTTTTTTCATAGCAGATCAAAATTTCTCCTCTGTCTCTGATCATTCAAGTATCTTTTACAAATTCTGCATCTTTTTGCATCTTATCTTTTCATCTCTTTTGTTTAGTTACTATTGTTTTCTTAAGCTTATTTCTTCTCCTTCAATGATTAATTTTTATTATTAGTTTTTCATGAAACTTGTCTGGATTTGTACACTGTATGACCTTTGTGGTCACTTAGTGATTACACACGCCTGCTGAGGTAATTTATTCACTTTGTTTTGGTGTGAACATATCCCAAGGGTCTTGTAACTGCTGTAATCGCTTGACCTCTGTGACTGTTAAATGCTTTAAACACAGTTATTTTAAATTTATAATTGTTTTCATTAAGAATCCCTTATAGAAGTAATATAGAAGTGTTACTGACCTTGCAGTAAATGCAGCAGTACAGGATAGGGGAAGAATTAAAAATCTGTGTGCTGGTTGTTAATTCTTTTCATGTATGTTTTGTAAATGTCATGTCAGAAAGTGTATTCCTATCCTTTGTGTTCTGCTATACATAAAGCTGCTGTATTTGTACCATAAGGCAAAATCTCTCTTCATATGCAGTGTATAAGGAAGTAGTTAAAACCTGGCAGGTAGAAAATGTGAATGATAAAATTAAGGATGGTTAATTAAAATGAATTTAGAGATCCCGTTAATTCATAGGTACTGTGATTGAAAAGGCCTAATGTGTAATCATTTGCTTTTATAAATCATAAGTGGGGTACCATTTGCTGTGTAACTGGCTTTCTATGCAGTTATATTTATGACATATATTGAACAGAATTTTCAGCAAAAAGTGCTAATATTGTTTAAATCAGAACTTTCTAAATGTTATTATATTACAAATTGTTGTTTTACTTCACTGCCAAAAAATTATTTTGCAAACAATTATTATATCATTTGTTATTTTTTCACCAGTAACATCATTATATCTTTTTTTTACCTGAAGCTTGAGATGAATCTTTTTGAAATGGACTAAATCTCTTTAGTTGAATATTGGCCTCCCATTCTGGTTTAAGTACAAATACACTGAAAAAAATAAAGGATAGATTTGGGCGGCTCACAACAAGTTAAAACACACATAAAACAGTACAACCAATTAAAACCAATTAAAACCCAACATACCCACCCACCTACCCCATTCCTCTTAAAACCCACATAAACCCACATTAAAAAAATAAAAATAAAATAAAATAAAAAAGACAATTAAAAGAAATGGGGCTTAATTTATAAGCCAACAGGCGGGGGCCACTCTTCCATCTGGGCCCCACACCTGCCCTGCCAACCAGGGTTTTAGGTCTTTTCTGAAAGGTAGCAGCTCCATCTGCTCCGGCAACTCTACAGGCAGGAGGTTCCACAAGGCCGGTGCAGACACGGAAAAGGCCCTCCTTTGTGTGCCAGAGAGACGAGCCCTTCTGGCAGATGGAACAATCAGGGAGCCCCTCCGATCCGCTCTGGTTGGATGGGCGGACACTCTTGGGACGATGCGGTCTCTAAGGTATCCTGGCCCACTACCATGAAGGGCTTTAAAGGTCAAAACCAGCACCTTGAACTGCACCCGGAGGCAAACTGGTAGCCAGTGCAGCTCCCGAAGTAATGGTGAGGCACGAGCATAACGCCCGTGCCCCATCACCATCCGGGCTGCCGCATTCTGGACCAACTGCAGCCTCCGAATGGTTGACAAGGGCAGCCCCATGTAGAGTGCATTGCAATAAAGTTGGCCACACCCATGCCCACAGTTAGCCACACCCACAGAGTGGGTAGTAAATTTTTTTGCAGTGCATCACTGAGTGTGACACTTCACTTTGGAAAGAGATATAAGTAAAAGTTGTAATAGAAATGTACATTTTTAGCTCAATTGAAAGTCTGAAAGTCTGTGTCTATGAGGCCACAGGAGGATTCCTTGATTTCAATTATGTCCTTTGCTAGTACAACTGGAGGCCCAAGGTTGAAAAACCTTGCATTAGAAAAAATAGGCTAGTCCTCCAGGTGTTCTTAGACTTCAATTCCCAGAAGTCCAGGCTCCTCAAGGGCGCAGGTTTCCCACCCCTGAGCTAAACCTTAATATTATCTTAATAATTTGACCAGTCTGTTCATATCTCATTTGGATTTTTGTAGCAATAGGTTATTTGTTGCAGGCTTGCTGGGCTTGTCACGACTTCACCAGAGCCTGTTTGGCAGGTTGTTTCAGGGTGATCCCTGATGGCCTTCATGGCTGCTGTAGCGGTCCTGTGGCACAAGGCCACGCCGTACTCCACCCAGTCTTAGCAATTGCTTACTTTGACCTGTTACTGGCTCTCATGATGTGGACGCTGGTTTGGACTTTGTTCAGAATTCATTTCCTTAAATTCTCTCATGTCTCTAGCTTCCAAATTTATAAAGTAACTTTGGCAGTAACTAACAAAGAAATGAAGAGAAAAGGGCTTATTGGTAAACACAATATTTTTCATATCATAAATTTCTTGCAACTACATGGTGGAGTTGATTGTTTTAAAGTAGCAACAAAAAGTTTCCAAGAAATCAAACAACAAAATATTTATTTTCTAATGAAAACATTTTAAAATAAAACATTGCAACATATGATCAATTGTTATAAGTAGCAAGAAGGGCCGCACAAATTGCTTTGAATCTCCTCAATATAGCCTATTGTCACTAGAAGAATGTGTAGATAAAACCTCATTTATTTTCCCTTTTTGTTTCTTATTTATCATGCTATAGTTTACAATGTAATATGCAGCATCTAGATCAGGGGTTCTCCTTCGTATAGTTTGTGAATCCACACTCATGGGTTATGCGCCTGCGCAGAACGGCCGATCGGAGGCTTGAAAAGCTATTGGTCAAAAGTTTTGGCGGTAAGACCGCCCACCGTACCGCCCACCCTGAGGCGCCCGCGCGCCATTTTACCTCAGTTCTCTTCTTTCTGCCGTAGCAGCAGGACGATCGTTGAGAGCTTCCTCAATTTTTTCGCCCTTCTGAGGGAAAGTCTTTTGGCAAATTTCAACAATTTTTCTCGGTGATCTTGTCCTTCGGGCAGGATCGCCACCCCGGTGCTGTTTCTTCCTTCTGGTGGACTCAGTTACCTACTCGCTTCGGTCACCGTTTCCCCCCTCAAGGGGGTGGCGGCTGGCCAGCCCTTCGGGGTAACCGCGTTCCAGAAACTTCCGTTGGAAGAATTTTTTCTTTGATGGCCGCGGCCTTCAAACAGTGCTCGGCTTGCCTGAAAAACTTTCCGGCTTCCGACGGGCATAGCCTCTGCCTTTTCTGCCTCGGAGAGTCTCATCAGAGCCAGTCTTGCCCCCACTGCAAGAAATTCACCCGTCTGGCCGTGCAAAACCGGAGCTACCGGCTCAAAGCGCACCTGATGGAACTCTCTCTGGCTCCCGTTGTGGCCGCTTCTACCTCGGCTAGCGTCTCTCAGCCTCCGCCGCCTTCGACCTCTTCTTCCGCCACCATCAAGAAGAAGAAGAAGAGGGACAAGAACGGAGACAAGAAAAAGAAGCGCGGGTCGGAGGAGAGGCGATCGCTCCCGCCTACTCCGCACACCCCTGTGTCTCCGGGACCTTCGCCACCATACTCGGTCGCGAGATGTCCGTCTCCTGGGTCCTCCATCTGGGGAGGACGGTCCTCCTCGGGTTCGCCTGAAAAAGGACGCAGGGCTGGGGCTCCAGCTCGCCCACTTCAGGTACTCCCGTCACCGCCTCGTGGGAGGGCCCGCTCGCCTATGAGGCAGGCCTCCGTCTCCCCAAGGCCCAGGACTCCGACGCTCGACGACGCGGCGATCACCAGGCCGGCCACCATTTCGTCGCCGATTTTACCGGCCACCGTTTCGTCGCCGACCCAGCCAGCCACCGTTTCGTCGGCCACCGTTTCGTCGCTCCCGACGGTGGGGGACCCATCCCACAGGGAGTTCCTGAAGGAGATGTTTGAGGTCATGGCTCAGACTTTTGCCAACCGGTTTAAGACCTCCATGCCTGCGGCCTCTGCGGCTCCGGTACTGACCACCGCAAGCCCCAGGGATGCTGGCCCTGCTGTGGCCCCACCGACCTCCCGAGGGTCGAGTGTCCGCTCCGCTGGCCCACCCACATCGTCGTGGGTTGGTCCAGATGTTGAAGCAGTGGACTCCCATCCCGTCGGCCCGCCCAGGCCGTACTGGCGCGGTCCCGACGTGGATGTAAGAGTTCCTCCCTCGTCCTCCGATGACTCCAGCGCCTCTTCGGAGGAGGACGAGGGAGACGTCGACGCCGAGCGGACGCCGGACCAGGCCATCGGCGCGGTTGACCCACCGCGTGGTGAGGATCAACGCTCGCTCACGGCCATGCTGACGCGCCTGGGGACCGCGTTGAACCTGAAGGTGGACCAGCCGCCACTGGAAGGTGAGGACCAAATGACCGCAAAACTGGATAGGCGTGCGGTACGGCCGGTCCATATCACCATGCTTCCGTCCATGCTGACGTCGGCGAAGGCGACATGGAGGAAGCCGGTGTCGGCGCACTCCGTTTCGTCCAGGCTCGACGGCATGTATAGAGTCCTGGACAAGAACGTCGAGTTCCTGCAGGCACATCCCCTGCTGAATTCCCTGGTGGTCAAGGCCTTCCAACACAGGACGGCCACCAGCGGGTTCCCGGTTCCGTCGACCCCGGAGGGGAAGAAGCTGGACGCGGTGGGCCGCAAATTCTACGCCACCGGTTCCCTCTTCCTCCGCGCCGCCAACTACTCGGCTGCCATGGGCCTGTACCAGTCTCACCTCTGGGAGCGGGTGAAGGCCAAAACGGCGACGTTACCTGCCGACGCCCAGAAACGGATCGACGCGCTGGCATCCGAGGGCGGTTTCCTGGCGGAGCAACAGATGCGAACCGCCAGGCATATAAATGACTATGCGGCGAAGGACATGTCGTCTGCGATCCTGCTCCGCCGCCACGCCTGGCTTAGGGGCACCTCCCTCAATGACGCTATGAAGAAGCTCATCGAGGAGTTTCCCTTCGACGGGCAAGGCCTTTTTGGGCAAGACACGGACAAGGTCCTCAATGAAATGCGGCAGACCAACTCCACTGCCAAGTTTCTGGGGCTCACCAGCCACGGCTGTGGCATACCTGAACAAGCAGGGAGGAACACGATCCACCACCCTTCTTTACCTCGCTGTGCAACTCTGGGAGTGGTGCCTGGAGAGGCACATTTTCCCGATTGGAGTGCCAGGCCAAGGTTCCTGCCCTTCACGCGGCGCTACCAGGGGAACCCGCAACAACAGGGTGGCCCCGTAGAGCAGCCCAGGTCTGGCTCGTACAAACAGCGACGCCAGCACAAGCCGCGCTAGCAACCCTACGGACACGGCAAGCGTTCGGACGCTAACAAGTCGCGCGTTTGAAGCTGCGACGGCCGAGTCTCTCATGCTCCATCTCCCGTACCTCCCCCTCCGGAACTTCCTTCAGGTATGGTCGGTTATCACGGACGACCGGTGGGTCTTAAGGATCTTGTCCTCTGGCTACGCCATCGAGTTCGTGCGGGCGCCTCGGGTAGGAAGACATCATTTCACCACCTCGTCCCCCCATTTGGAGGAAGAAATATCAACTCTTCTGTCCAAGGGAGCCATCGAGCGGGTGGCCCCGCCCGATTGGGACAACGGCTTCTACTCGAGGTACTTCGTGGTCCAGAAGAAGGACGGAGGACTTCGCCCGATCCTGGACCTGCACCGCCTCAACAAATGCATCCGCACCAGGAAGTTCCGGATGGTGACCCTGCAGACCGTCCTTCCCCTCATCAACAAAGGGGACTGGTTCACAGTCATAGACCTCAAGGACGCTTACTTCCATGTCTCCATCCTCGAGGAGCACCGGAGGTTCCTTCGATTCCGCATCGGCGATTCGGTTTACCAGTACCGATGTCTACCGTTCGGTCTGGCCACGGCACCGCGGGTCTTCACCAAATGCATGGCTCCGGTGGCCGCCTTCCTTCGCCAGCGGGGAATCAGGGTCTTCCCATACATCGACGACTGGTTGATCGTATCCCCCACCAGCTCGTCGGCCATTCGGGACACGCAGTTCACGGTCCACCTCATGGAGAGTCTCGGCCTCAGGATCAACTTCACCAAATCGAAGCTGATCCCCTCTCAACGCGTCGAGTACATCGGAGCGGTACTCGACTCGCTTGCCACCAGAGCCTTTGCACCCCAGAAGCGCCTGCAGGACATCGCGCAGGGAGTGAACGACCTACGCACCAAACCGTGCATCCGGGCGAAAAAGGCTCAAAGACTGCTAGGCCTTATGGCCTCAACGACGGCTGTGGTCCCTCACGCCAAGTTAAAGTTCCGGTCCCTACAGTCGTGGCTTCTGCACGAATTCGATGCGCTCCGGGAGAGTCAGTCCAAACGGCTAACTCCGTCCCCGGAGCTGAGGGACCAGCTGGTGTGGTGGACGACACCACTCAACGTGGCTACGGGGAAGAGTTTTTACCCCCCGCAACCCTCGCTGCAAATATTGACCGACGCAAGCAACCTCGGCTGGGGGGCTGCCTGCGGGACTCTCACGGTCAACAACCCTTGGTCGCCTCAGGAGATGGTGCACCATATCAACTACTTGGAGCTGCTGGCCATTTGGAAGGCCCTCCGTTCCTTCGATACCTTGCTCATGGGCAAGGCGGTCCAAGTGGCCTCGGACAACACCAGGGCTGTGGTGTACCTGAACAAGCAGGGAGGAACACGATCCACCACCCTTCTTTACCTCGCTGTGCAACTCTGGGAGTGGTGCCTGGAGAGGCACATTTTCCCGATTGGAGTGCACATTCAGGGCAAGCTGAATGTCTTGGCCGACCATCTCAGCCGCCTCACCTCGACGACCCACGAATGGGAACTGAACGACGAGGTGTTCCAGTCGCTCTGCGAGGCCTGGGGGACTCCGAACATCGACCTCTTCGCATCGGAGTCCAACACGAAATGCCACAGGTACTGCTCCAGGGCGGGCATCGGTGCCAACTCCGAGGGCGATGCCTTCATGAAACGGTGGGATCAGGACTATTTCTACGCTTTTCCTCTGTTTCCCCTGGTCCAGAAGGTCCTCACCAGAATGCTCCAGCACAGGACCAGAGCCATCCTAGTGGCCCCAGCATGGCCTCGCCAACCATGGTTTCCGCTGCTGTTGCGCATGTCATCTCAGTATCGCACGCTACCGGAGTCACCGACGCTCCTCCAGATGGAGCAGGGCCAGCTCCACCACTCGGACCTGCCCAGCCTCCACCTCACCGCGTGGAGGATAACCCCAGACTGTCCAGGATCCTGGAACTAGCCAGGCACCCGTCCACAAGGAAGTCCTACGCTTCCAAATACAGACGCTTTTGTGCTTTCCTGGCATCTCAGCAGACCCCCCTCTCGCAGGTGGAACTGCAGGACGTCTTGACCTACCTTCTCCATCTGGCGGAGTCTGGCCTCAGCATCGCCTCCATCCGAGTACACCTCGCAGCGGTGGTGGCTCACTCTCCAGCTGGCTCGCCCGCTTCTGGCTTTCCGCGACCAAACGGTGAAACGCTTCCTCAAGGGATTGCGGAACACCTTCCCGCCGGTCAGGACTCCGACGGCCCAATGGTCACTCTCTACCATCCTTAACGCGCTCACCAGGACTCCTTTCGAGCCCATGGCTACCGCGGATGCTCGTCTCCTCACATGGAAGACGGCCTTTCTGGTGGCCATCATGTCTGCTCGGCGAGCTGGTGAGCTGGTCGCCCTGCGGGCGGACGCACCCTTTCTCCAGTTCTTCAATGACCGTGTGGTGCTCCAACCGGACATCACCTTCCTCCCCAAGGTGGTCTCCCAGTTTCATATGGCACAGACTATCTCCTTGCCAACATTCTTCCAGAACCCCGCTAACGCCCAAGAAAGGACTTGGCACACGCTGGATGTCAAACGGGCTTTATTGTTTTACACCAGCAGGACAAGGGAGTTCAGGAAGTCGCAACGCCTTTTCGTGGCGTATGGGGGCAAGTCCAAAGGTGAACCCATCTCAGCGCAGCGGTTCTCCAAATGGATCACCTCTACCATCTACTTGGCCTATGAGTCGGCATCGCTGCCCCCTCCACCGCATGTCAGGGCGCACTCTACCTGAGCGGTTGCAACATCCACGGCCTTTCTGGAGGGCACACCGCTTGAGGACATCTGTAAGGCTGCCACCTGGTCCAGACCTTCTACATTTGTCCAGCACTACAGGGTGGACACCAGAGCCACTGCGGACGCCAGGCTTGGCCGTGTCGTCCTCACTCGGGGGCTCTGGGCCCATCGCCCTTGACAGTTCACCCTGCCTGACCGTCATCATCTTCATCGTGGGATCATCTCATCCGACTGCCCACCGACCAAGTAAGTGTGAGCTTGCTAATCTCCCATGAGTGTGGATTCACAAACTATACGAAGGAGAAAGTTCGGTTTCACTTACCAGTGATAACTTTCGTTCTTCGAGTATATAGTTTGTGAATACACACTACCCACCCTGCCTCCCCTCTTCAGCTGCACGGATGAGATCAATTGGTTTATCCTGTGCTTGGCTGAAGTATGGAACTGAGGTAAAATGGCGCGCGGGCGCCTCAGGGTGGGCGGTACGGTGGGCGGTCTTACCGCCAAAACTTTTGACCAATAGCTTTTCAAGCCTCCGATCGGCCGTTCTGCGCAGGCGCATAACCCATGAGTGTGTATTCACAAACTATATACTCGAAGAACGAAAGTTATCACTGGTAAGTGAAACTGAACTTTCTCAACATTTTTGTGCCATGGGTGGAACTACTCACCCTCAGACAGCTGAGTGAGCTGGACACGTGGTTACTCCCATCTCAAACATTGCTATAAACTGCTGTGGCATGTTTGTGCATGCAAGGGCACATTTATGGCTGTTGTAAATGTTTATGCTTCTGGGATTGCTGCCGCGGGTTGGATGATTTGCTGTCATGGGCCGGGGCTGACCTGTGAGCTGTAGGTTGTGAACTCCTGATCTAGATAAACTTATGTATATATTTATACATATGCTATTAAAACATATATATTGTTACTAGAGGTTCTATGGAGGTATACCAAGAAAGTGTTTGGGCACGTGGAGAAAACAATTCAGATTTTAACATTATCATAAAGATTAGTAGGCTATGTAATTTAATTTAAAATTGGTTGAGAGTCCCGCATCTATTACAGAGTCCTTTTATTTCATGATATACACCTCTATATGGCCACATTAGGTGACAGACACTATTTGGGTTCTGTCATAATTCTCATCCTCTTCCTTGAATTTAGCTGTAATTGTTAGTGAATAAACATTATCATAGAATGAGTTAAGTATATGCTTGCTCAATGCAGTATTTTTTAATCTTGTCTTTTATGGTATGAAATGTATCCGTGTTTCCAAAAAACAATACAGTGGACCCCCACACAACGACAAAGCTTGGCTCCAAGTGTTGCGTCATTATGCGCGATTCGTAGTTGCCCAGGGGTGCCCTCGCCTTTCTGGGGAGGGAAGCGGCCAAACGCGTGACCATTTCTCCCACCGGATGTGGCCCTGCGCTTTTGGGTTGGAACGCGCATTCCATCCCAAAACAAACTGGAGGTCTGCTTCAAGCCCCCCACTGCCACCCCCGCCACCGCAGGTATTCACCTGCAGTCGCTGGAACACGCGTCTGGATGGCAGCAGGGGTGGACTGGCACTCACATGGCGCGCCACTGTAAAATGCCCCCTTCCACTTCCGCTGATTTGGCCTTCTGGGAGTCCAAATCAGCGTGTTCCAATCCAAAAGAAAACGGCGCTGCTCGAAGGTCCAGTTTGTTTTCGGTAGGAACACAGTGAGCGCCACGTTCTTACCTCAAAACAAACCACCCTCCAGACCTCTGGTGGGAGAGGTGGCTACGCATTTGGCTGCTTCTCTCCCTGGAAGGCCAGAGGGTGAGCGCAGGGCCACCCTCTGGACCTCCGTTGGGAGAAACGGCCACGCGTTTGGCCGCTTCTCTCCCCAGAAGGTCGGAGGGTGAGGGCAACATCACATTTTTTTCTGAAAAGTCACCTTGCGCACAACAACGTGACTTAGCAAAAAAATTGTTGTGTGTGAGGAGACTTTGGAGGAAAAAACGCGTTGTTAGGCGAAAATGCCGTCCACTGCATGCAACAACTTATGTTAATGCAAGTCTGGCAGACCTTCACCGTAATGTAATTTCCTTTTCTAGGGAGCTAACCAAGGTTCCTAGAATTATTGTCTTTATTACAAGATTTCTGAGCCACACTTTCTATTAGGTTGTTAGTATTCTTTTCAAATTTCTGATTAGTCCTAGAGATCTAAAATTTCTGAAAATTTCGAAGCCATGGGACACTCCCCCCCCCCCCCGGGCAAGGCATCATTAGCACTTTTTTAACAGATTGAAAGTCACTGTTACTTTAGGAACATAAAGTATGACTACGTAGTTAAATTTGGCATAAAATTATCACAATTGGTATATTAAAATAGTGTATGCAAACAATTACAAATGGAATTTACTTAAAAAAATGTAATTGTAATGAATGGAGCAACAATACTGTATGACAGGGGTTCCCAACCTATGGTCCACGGGCCAGACCCATTGTAAACACGGAATCAGGCACATTTGCTTCTGCTTCTGGGGCGGCGGCGGCATGGTCCAGCTAGTTGGGGTGTGTGGTCAGGCCCATGGCATAGAAAGGTTGGGAACCCCTGCTGTATGGACTCTGGTTTTGCAAGTTAATGTTGAGCAGCCAAAAACATTTTTTTAAAAAAACAGCAGAAATCATCAACATTAGTAACAAAGAAAATTATTTTTATTTCCTCTCCACAGCATCAAAAAGACATAAAGCACCCATTCCCTTAAAAAGAATTTTGGGGGGAGTGTGTGGAAAGGACTAAGATTCAATGAATAGGCATGAAATTTAATCAGACTCATTTTCTGAGCTATACTTATCAGTTTCAGTCTCTGTTTCTGCATTTGTTTTGTTAGGTTTGCCATCAATAGTTATTATGGACTTCTAAAAACTGAAGGTTTACCTGGATTGAAACAAGCTTCTATATCCTTTCAAATGACAGTTTATTCTTTGATTTGATGTGTTTCCAAACTTAGGCCAGATTTTTTCATGTGCTGAAGATGGAGGAATCTGAAGAAGGCAAGAAGTAAGATGAGTCAGAGGCTGTGCTGTGCAAAGACCTTGACACTATGTTGCAGGAGGGATATGTTTGGCAGAATTCCAGACTGCATTCCTGGACCAAATCCCTGAAGACAGTCTATATTTTGCAACATTTGAAAATATCTTCCCAACATCAAATCCTAAATGTGATGCTTGTTTTGTAATCCAGTCAAATGCAGAAACAGTGCTATCGTCATTTATATTTCCAGTTTTGAATCCTGGATCCAGCAGATTTGCAGCAGCATAAATTTAGAATCTTCAGGGAATTCTGCAGCTCATCAAGAACAATATTTCTTACACTCTTTTTTGAAGAGTTTTCTTGGTTTTTGAAGAAAATGTTCAAAGGAGATTATCACCCCACCCACCGAGTTTACTACAGAGCTTCAGCATTACTGTTTCATTCTTTGCATTTTTCCTACATGCTTCTTGAAAAATACAGCTACAATATGAGTACGTTTTAATCTTTTATAACTTCTTTTGCTCTTCTATAGCTCCTTTGAAGGGTGTCCAATTTCACAATATAATTAAGAAGCAAGTTTAGCCCATGAGATGCTCATCCTATTGCAGTAATATGTGGATACTCATTCATTATGATCTCCATGTTGTTTTCATATTATTGGCCTTGTCAGTCAGCAAAGCAGATACTTTACCACTCCCAATTTTCTATAGAATTTCACATACAGTGGAACTTCATATAACCAATGCCCCCTTATAGCGACTAAATCACATAACAAATAGGTTTTTAAAGGAAATGGTGTTCCGCATAACAATTTTTCCTATGGAAAAATTTGTACAATGAATTTCCAATTGGAAAAACCGCTTAGTGAAAAAAAATTCCATAGGAAAAACCATAACAAAACAAAATTGCATAACGACCAGACCCGTGGAATGAATTAAAATCGTTACACGGGGTTTTACTGTATTACAACTGCTGTCCTCTGCAGTTTGTCTGTTCTCTCCTGTTTTAATGCTTTTGTAAAAAATCTGGTTGAGATGTTATCACAAAATTTATAATTCCTTCTCCTCCCACATTTGTCCATCCATCTGCAAGTACTGCAAGACACAGTGCTTTGTTGATTTTTCCTTGCACATTATGTGCTTATTGGTGATGGTATCTGTGTGTGCGTGTTGGCAGAGTAGCGGCTTCTCTGCGCTAGCGGAAGCTGCGTGCATGATGTCTGCACACACAGATTGAGCAGTGACACGAATTGAACAGAAAAGGAAAACTGCTTTACTTCCGCAGGTGCTCTAAGTCTTTGTGCAACAAACAAAACAGATAGCTTCTCTTTAAACAGCATATGTACAGCAACACAGTCTCCCTCCAAACCTTGGCAACAAAGTCCGTCAAGGTTACAGGAGGCTGATAAGAGTTTGTTTAGTTCAAGTAGCAGACAGAGCACGTGCTCCGGCCTCACAAGCAGTTAGTCACTGGCACCAGAAACAGTTCAAGCATTCCAACATAAACATATGTACACACTCTATTTGAATTAAAGTAGTGCTTGTGGGAATGTGCTTGGGATGCCAGTAACTGAAGAAGAAAGTTCCTTTCTTGTATCCTTTCAGCAGAGGGTTTCAGTTCCACTCCCTCGCTTTCCTTCTGGCTTGGCTCCGCTGGGCAGAATTCCAGCTTGCAGTCTGTGGTTATTTCGGCAGAAATAACCCCTTGTGCCTATTCATTGGGTGATCATGGCACAGGCATGACCCCCTATGCTCCTCCAAAGAAGAGGCTCCATCAGTGCTTGCTATATACAGTCCTTTTGCTGAGTCATTGCTTCAGTGGGCTCAGCTGTGTTTCAGCAAGTACGGTTGCTTAAAATGGTACATGAATCCTATACAATACAATACTACAAAGCACATATTCCTCAACATTCTCCTCCTATTATATAGGTTGACATGTTTATACAATTCTACAACTTATAATTTCGTATTAAGTGCAGTACAGCTGGCATTGTGCCTTTCCGTAGTCTGTGCTTTTGTGAAATGGTTTGCCACATTCTCTGCAGTGGGACAGTACACTAGTTTGATTAATTTTTCTTGCACACTGTGCCTGACATTGAGATATCTGATATCAGTATGTCTAGAGTGACTCCTTACAGCTAGACTGGTGGCAGTAGTGATTGCAGATTGATTGTCCTCATAAACAGTGATAGGGTCTTTTACTTCAATACCTATGTCAGTCAACAGCTATTTAATAAAAATAGCCTCAGTGCAGACTAAGGAAAGACAGGAGAATTCTGCCTCCATTGATGATACACTAACATTCTGTTGTTTCAGTGACTTCCAGTCAATTAAAGTACCCCCAAATAAGACAGCTAATCCTGACGTGGACTTTTGTGTCACACGGTCAGAGGCGAATGAGGCATCATCAAATATCTCAAGACACAGTTCCTTTTGAGGTTCGAGGTAAAGGGCTAGATTTATGGTTCCTTTCAAATACCTAATACAAATACCTTTTCGCTGCTTGCCAGTACCTTTGTGTAGGGTCAGAGGAGTGTCTGGCAAGATGGTTAACAGGAAACGTTATATCTGATCTTGTATAGCACGACAAATAGCTCAGACTTCCTAGTAGGGACTGGTAAATATTCTTATTGAATGCTGGGCTTTCGGTTAGCTCCTGGGTAAAGTTGTTCATCATGGGCGTTTTGACAGATTTGCAGTCCTGCATCTTATATTTGACTAACAATTGAGTAATTTTATTTGCCTGTGATAATTTAAAGCCCTTTGGCGTTCTTGTGATGTCTACGCCAAGGCAATGGCTAATCTCACCCAGATTCCTGAGCTTGAATCGTTCCTGAAGTTGGGAAATCAGTTGTTGGGTCTCAGAGGCAGAAGGGGCCATGAGAGCGATGTCATCTGCGCTCATAACCTATTATTGGAGATGGTATCTGTGTGTGCGTGTTGGCAGAGTAGTGGCTTCGCTATGTGCTAGTGGAAGTTGCGTGCATGATGTCTGCACACACAGATTGAGCAGTGACATGAGTTGAACAGAAAAGGAAAACTGCTTTACTTCCGCAGGTGCTCTAAGTCTATGAAACTGATTTAACCTGCTTTTTGTAAGTAGACAGGAATCAGAACCATGGTGCTCCTTGTAAGTAAAACAGTCAGAACACAGGTGGCAATGTGAGCTTGCAGATTTAGTCAGGAGCAGGCAGCAAGTTGTATTTAAGAGATAGGAAAGTAGGCAAACTATATTCATATTCATAGACTAGGAACCATGCATCCTAAGGGTTTAAGCTATGAAACTAGGAATTAGAATCATGGTGCTCCTTGTAAGTAAAACAGTCAGTACACAGGTGGCAATGTGAGCTTACAGATTCAGTCAGGAGCAGGCAGCAAGTTGTATCTAAGAGATAGGAAAGGAGGCATACTATATTCATATTCATAGACTAGGAACCATGCATCCTAAGGGTTTAAACTATGAAACTAGGAATCAGAACTATGGTGCTCCTTGTAAGTAAAACAGTCAGTACACAGGTGGCAATGTGAGCTTGCAGATTCAGTCAGGAGCAGGCAGCAAGTTGTATTTAAGAGATAGGAAAGGAGGCATACTATATTCATATTCATAGACTAGGAACCATGCATCCTAAGGGTTTAAACTATGAAACTGATTTAACCTGCTTTTTGTAAGTACACAGGAATCAGAACCATAGTGCTCCTTGTAAGTAAAACAGTCAGTACACAGGTGGTAATGTGAGCTTGCAGATTCAGTCAGGAGCAGGCAGCAAGTTGTATTTAAGAGATAGGACTCTAATGGTATGCAACGTCCTTAGCAACCATAGAGAAATTACAGAAGAGACAGAGAGGACACGAAACACAAGAATGGTAAGCTTGGGTAAGCTTGGACTGGATAATGAGCATGGGGGCTTGCAACTGGTTTGAACATATAATATTGTAACAGACATGTGTTTTGTAACCTTTCAGATATTGCAAAAACTCCCCTGATGAAATTTATTGAATGAAATGTCTAATTAACCGGATAGACGTCGGGAGTTTGGGGCCAATTTATATGGGAGTTTGACTTCCCAACTGAATATGAGTTTATGAGCTGTTTTGGACGAGAGATAGAAAGTGTAATAGAGAAATGAATCATTATTTCATATTGTTACAAAGGACATAGAGAAGAAGTTGAAGAGAACATATTTGAATTTGGTTACTATTGTCAAGATTACAAAAGGAACTTGAAGACTTTTTGTGCAGAGAAGTATCTGAGTTTGGTTTCTGTTTGATGACATTACAAGTTAATATACAAGAGTTTGCAAAATAAAAATAACATTAAGAATACAAAGACCTTATAAGAAGATTCGTTTATTATTATCTTCATCATTTTTGGGCATACACAAACGGTACCTTGTGTTTGTATCCTTTTCTCCGTTTGGCCATTTTTTGCTGTGCTAAGTCTTTGTGCAACAAACATAAAACAGATAGCTTCTCTTTAAACAGCATATGTACAGCAACACAGTCTCCCTCCAAACCTTGGCAACAAAGTCCATCAAGGTTACAGGAGGATGATAAAAGTTTGTTTAGTTCAAGTAGCAGACAGAGCGTGTTCCAGCAATCGCTCTGGCCTCATAAGCAATTGGTCACTGGCAGCAGAAACAGTTCAAGCATTCCAACATAATCTACACCGCCATTTCGGAGGTTAGAAAAAAGCCAACCCATTTCTTTCAGTTCAAAACTCTTTCTAAAGTGGTGAAAACACCGCAAAAAAATTCCGAAGTGCACTTTTGAACAAATAAAAGAAGTTAATTTGGCTTTTTTCTGAGTTCAGAAATTTATTATTTTCATTTGCAATGTATATTGGGCATATTTCTGACAGAGCCATCTAGTGGCCAGCCCTGTTAATTGCAGGAAACGTACCCGCCAAACAGCTGATGAGTGGACAGGGGATTTCCAGCACTTCCTGGTTGCAGGGAATGCTTCTGGAGGTGCCAAAAATCCATGAAAAATCAAAAATGTAGTGAAAATGCTCCAAACAGCCTCCTACCACCATGGGAAGTGTTGGAACACCCAAAAAACATTCTGTATTGCGATTTCCCCCGGTGTGCAGGCTGCCATTTTCTTGGTATTTCCTTTCATATAGCGAGTTTTCTGTTAAGCGAGCTGTCCATAAAGTGGGGCTCCACTGTATGTATATGCATTCAGATCCTTTGTATTGCTCTGTACTTCTGCAGTGGCTCAAGTGGTTAAGTTGCTGAACTCAACGACTGGAAGGTTGGAGTTTGATTCCCGAGTACTGCATGACGGATTGAGCTCTCATCTCTGTCTTAGCTCCTGCCAACCTATCAGTTCGAAAGCAAGAAATTGCAAGTACCATATATACTCGAGTATAAGCTGATTATTTCAGGACCAAAAATTGCTGAAAAAAGCAGACTCAGCTTACACTTGAGTCATCTGCTCTATCCGGCTGTGAGAGATCACCACACCCTGTCCTAGTCTGGAAGTGGTTGGATCTGGATCATGGCTGCAGCCATGATCTTATTTTTTTTCTGCCAGCAACAGGCTTTCATGTAGAAATGCTTATTGAAACTCACTAGCAGCTGCTGCATTTTCTACCCTTGGCTTATACTTGGGTCAATCTATTTTCCTGGTTTATTAGGTTAAAATTAGGTACCTCGGCTTATATTCGGGCCAGCTTATACTCGAGTATATGTGGTAGATTAATAGGGACCACTTTGGTGAAAAGTTAAAGCGTGTTCTGTGATCTCAGAACCATCTGCAGAAGCAGACAGTGCTGGCTCTTTGGCTGTAAACAGAGATGAGCACTGAAACCTAGAGTCGGATATGACTGGCTTTTGCGCAAGGACGACCTTTGCCTTCCTTCCTTCCAGTGCTTTGGGGCCTGGTAAAGAGGAGAGAACAGAACAAACAGACCCACTCACATGCAAAAATGAAACTGAAATCTTTTTCTTCTCTTGTGACAATAACAGTGCACCCTAAAGGAAGAAATGCATCTTGCTTTTGCATTAGAGAGTTCAGTTTGTAACCTAGGACTTGCTTGCCCTCAATGCACAGAAACTAGAATAATCTGATACTGTACATAGTTTTTGCAAACGATTTGGAGAATATATCTATTCTTAATATACCTTATCTGAAATATTTTATTCATCATGCTAAAATAATACATCCCATAATTGATTTTATTCCATTTTGAGCTAAAGATGAGCAGGCGCAGCTGTGTTAATTAAATGGACAATTTTTGCTACATTTGTGGCAAATATATATCCTGTGTGATCAATGCAAGAACCTGACCAAGAGGGTGAGATTTGCTAACTTAAGATCCTGATGTCCGAGGCAGAATTGGACTTCAGATTTGGATTCAAAAATCAAACTTGATTTAGTGTAGGATACAGTACATGGATTAGACCAAGTAGCAGACAATTTTTTTGTGTGTGATGCAGTGTAATGTGTAACAAGTTAATTTTTAAAAAGTATCCTGATTCTTACAAATTTATATTTTAATCTTTGTCATAAGAAACAGACATTTGGATTATATTCCTAGATTTGATGAACATGCTATTTATTTTTAGTTGAATAATGGAAAAGTAGTTGAAGCGGTTTAGGTAAAAAAATGGGTAATCTGAACAGGGGTGAATAATCAGAGCATGATTATATGCTGAAGAGAATGACAAACATTAAATGCACATTTAGTAGACATGTTAAATGTATGTTGGGGACTGGTTTTGATCTACAAAAGCCTGCAAAATATTTCAGTATTTTCTGATTTTTAAAAAACACTGATGTACATTAGCAGTACTGATGGTGGAACTCATTTTTGTGCAAAGTTGTGTTTTTGTTATACTTAATCACCTCAGGTATCTGATAGCCAGAAGGTATGAATGACACATTTAATAATAGATAGATAAATAAACTATCTACATATTTCAGATGTAGGCTTAAAGCAAATGCAGATTACATCAGTGATGAGGGGGAAGTTAATGTTGTTTGCATTTTTCAAAGCTTTTTTGAGACTACAAAGATCGATATAATGAATAGCCATGTTTAGAAGCCTTTGTATTTTTTCTGGTAAGAATCATGCTGAGTTGCACAGATATAGGTGTTTGATGCATTGAGAATGTGATCTGTTAAGCAACCTTGGGCAAAAAATTTCACTAAAATAATGTCTTTATTTCACAGCAAAGTGTGGTTGTGGCCCATTGCTTGAGGGCAGTAAAACACTTCCACTACAAACAATAAGTTTTCTTTTCACATATGTCTGAAAAACAGCTTTTTTTTCTAAAGTAGATGGGCCCCAAATTTATCCATACACCTCAACATCTGTTAGTGTAAAAGGAAGCAAAGAAGAAGACTATTGGCAGAATTTATTGTTGTTCAGTCACACAGTCAAGTCCGACCATTTGTGACCCCATGGACCACTGCACACCAGGCTCCTCTGTCATCTGCCCTCCTCCGTAGCCTGCCCAATCTATACCCATTGTGCCAGAGATGCCATCTAGCCATCTCATCCTCTGCCACCCCCTTCTTTTGCCATCGATCTTTCCCAGCATCAGGGCCTTCTCCAGTGAGTCCTCTTCTCATTTGGTGGCCAAAGTACTTGAGCTTCAGCTTCAGTATTTAACCTAAGGAGCAATCAGGGTTGATTTCCTTTAGGATTGAGTGATTTGATCTCCTTGCAGTCCAGGGGACTCTCAAGAGTCTCCTCCAACACCACAGTTCAAAGACGTCTATTCTTCTGCTCTCAGACCTCCTTATGGTCCAGCTCTCACAGCCATACATTACTACTGGGAAGACCATTGCTTTGACTATGTGGACTTTTGTTGGCAGAAGTTTACATCTAAGTTAATGATGTCTCATAATCTCAAGTTTTGTGTTTTTTTAACAGAATAATCAGGCTTCTTATATAAAAGATATATTGCTCTTTCTCTTGAGGGACACACTTAATATTCTTCTTTCTGTTTAGACTTCCCCAGTAGACTGTCTGGTGTGGGTAAATTAAAATATGTTTGTTGAAATTTTGCTTTGACTATTGAATGTAAGAATTCTTTACCTGACGTATAAATTAATGCTAAATAATTCTTGGGAAGCACTGGTGTGGGCTTTTCAATAAAATATTGCTTCCTTCTTTTTCTCCCTTTTTTGTCTTAGAAGTGGGAATAGCAATAAATAGCAGAGAACATCTAGTAACAGGAATGCACGGTTTGGGGAGACCTTACTTTGATAAATAGCTGCTTTACCTATTTATTTAAATGATTTCCAGAATCTGTCTGACAGATGAACTGGGAAGACATACCATTACAGCTTTATTAGAAGCAGAGTGCTGTTAATAAATAAGTGCTCCTGTAAGGCTGGATGTATGAAGAGTAATGGCAGCCTTTGAGATGAAGGTGGTGAAACCTTTTTAGTGGAGAATATAAATAAGATGCAAAATGTTATCACTTCTTAAGTGACTGAAGTGAGAATTATGTTAACCTTCCTTGTTAATTACCAGTTCTGTTGAATTGCGTTTGGTTTTTCTGTGCCATGGTGCTTGAAATCTGTAGACAACACCTTGTAACTGAAGTGTATTTATTTTAACAGAACAATAAATCCCAAGGTTTAAAAAGATGATTGATAGAAAAATAAGAAATATATGGGAAAGAAACCAAGGATTATATATTAAAACCACTGACTGTGTCTGGCTTAGAGTTGTAAAATTATTTTATATGTTATTTTAATATTCAGGTGTTCTTCATCTTATGGTTTTTTGTGCTGAAGAGATTGTGAGATTGCGGCATAACAACATTTGTATCCGCAAAAACATACCAATATGCAGAAATATCAGACCCTGTCATGGAGACAGATTACAGGGAAAGGTTTCTCTGCTGCTTTTCTTCTGCACTCAGTCTACTGTTGAAGTCAAGGGAGCTTTATATCATAGCAAAATACTGCTATGCTATAGCAGGGGTCAGCAAACTTGGCTCTCCAAATGTTCTTGGACTCCAATTCCCAGAAGCCCTGATCAACAGGTGTATTGACTTGGGCTTCTGGTAGCATCACCTCAAGATAAGATATCGACAAAGCCAGTATAAGAATATAGGAATCTATAGTTTTAAACATTATAAATTTATACATTTTTGACATTTCTTAAGTGAGGCACACATGATTAAATATTTCTGGGAACAGTAGTACTGTAGTAGTTTTTCAAAACATGTAATGTGTATGCTCCTGAGAATAAGTTAGATGAGATGAACTCTGTCCAAAACATCAGATCTTTGGTGACACACCAATTCTAATAGAATAGCCAGAACCAGTGGTAATTATTGCTTCATTATACCCATATTAAACCTGGGCTTTGGTTACAAGAAACTTGGGATTTGCAGGTTGAGGTGGTGTTTAGAGTTTTCTTTTAGCATTCTCTAGTGCAGTGTTCTGAATTACAACTATTTAGAAGAACACATCTCTTTAGTAAATAGCAGAATATTGTAGGTAATTCATCAAATTATAAATCTCAATATTTCAGAAGATGTAATTAAACTGTTCTGTCTTTGTGGGGTACAGATACCTTGTTGTTGTTCAGTCACACAGTCGATTCCGACCCTTTGCGACCCTATGGACCATTGTCGTCCAGGCACCTCTGTCCTCCACCATCTTCCTCAACCCACCCAGCTCTGTGGCCATTGCGTCTATAATGCCATCTAGCCATCTCATCTTTGGCCGCCCCCTTCTTCTTTTTCCCTCTACCTTTCCCAGCATCAAAGCTTTCTCAAGTGAATCCTCTCTTCTCATTTGATGTCCAAAGTACTTCAGTCTCATCCTTACTATTTGACCTTCCAAAGAGCAGTCAGGCCTGAATTCTTCTAAGATTGACCTATTTGTTTTCTTCGCTGTTCAGGGGACTCTCAAAACTCTCCTCCAACACCACATTTCAAAGACGTCTATTCTTCTGCGTTCAGCTTTCCTAATTGTCTAGCTCTCACAACTATACATCACTACTGGAAATACCATTGCTTTGACTATGCAGACTTTTGTTTTCAAGTTGATGCCTCTGCTTTTAACTATGTTCCCCAGGTTTCTCATAGCTTGTCTCCCAAGAATCAGTCACCTTTTTATTTCATCTGCCGTGATCCTAAGAAAGTAAAATCTGTCACTGCTTCTACTTCTTCCCCATCTATTTTCCAGGGACTGATATGACCTGTTGTCATTATCTTGGTTTTCTTGATATTGAGTCTCAAGCCAGCTTTTGCACTCTCCTCTTTCAACACAATCAAGAGATTCTTTAGGTCTTCCTCACTTTCTACCATTAGGGTGGTATCATCTGCATATCTCAAATTGTTGATGTTTCTTCCAGCAATTTTGATCCCATATTGCACATTATGTGTTCTGTGTATAAGTTGAAAAAGCAGGGTGACAAAATGAAGCCTTGTCTTACTCCTTTTCCTATTCCAAACCACTCAGTCATTCCGTATTCTGTCCTAACTGTTGCTTCTTGACTCTTGCACAGATTTCTCATGAGGCATATGAGGTGTTCTGGTATTCCCATTTTTTAAATTACTTGCCATATTTTGTTGTGGTCCACTGGTGTAGTCAATGAAACAGAAGTAGACTTGTTTTTTATATTCCTTCCAACGTATGTTGGCCATGTGATCTCTAGTCCCCCTGCCTCTTCTGAAACCCACCTGTACTTCTGATAATTCTCTCTCCATGTGCTGCTAATGTTTGTCCTGTATTATCTTGAGCATCACCTTGCTGGCGTGTGGGATGAGTGCAATTGTCCGATAATTTGAACATTTGTTGGCATTACCCTTTTTTGGGATTGGAACGTATACTGATGTTTTCCAATCCTGTGGCCACTGTTTTGTTTTCCAAATCTGCTGGCATATGGAATGCAATAATTTGATTCCATCATCTTTTAGGGCTTTGAAGAATTCAACTGGGATATCATCATCTCCACTGGCTTTGTTGTTTGGAGTGCTTTTTAGTGCCTTTCTGACTTCACTCTCTAGGATGTCTGGTTCATAAGAACATAAGAACATAAGAACATAAGAACAGCCTTGCTGGAACAGGCCACAGCCCATCCAGTCCAGCATTCTGTCTCACACAGTGGCTCACCATTTCCTTCAGGGTATTCCCAAGGAGATGCCTTCACCTGCTTAGGATTCCCTGTAAATGATATTGAGAGATATCCTGCCTATCTCTCCAACCCGGAGGTTGTCCTTAAGTATCCATAATTATAGCCATTGATACTCTTCTCCTCCATGAACTTGTCTAATCCTTTCTTAAAGCTGTCAAGACTGACAGCTGTCACCACTTCTTCTGGCAGGGAGTTCCATAGACCAGTAATCCTCTGGGTGAAAAAGTACTTTCTCTTATTTGTTTGAGAACTAGTACCCAAAAGTTTCATGGAGTGTCCCCTAGTTCTAGTATTATGCGATAGGGAAAACAGTTTTTCCTTATCTACTTTGTCCACACCGTGCATGATTTTATAAACTTCAATCAGGTCACCTCTTAGACGTCGTCGTTCAAGAGTGAAGAGGCCCAACCGTTGCAGCCTCAGATGGTAAGGAAGGTGTTCCAGTCCCCTAATCATTCTGGTTGCCCTCCTCTGCACTTTTTCCAGCTCCATAATATCCTTCTGGAGGTATGGTGGCCAGAACTGTACACAGTATTCCAGATGGGGCCTCACCATAGATTTATAAAGAGGCAAAATGACACTTGCTGACTTATTTTCTATACCCTTCCTAATGATCCCTAGCATTGAGTTTGCTTTTTTCACTGCTGAGGCACACTGGGTAGACACCTTCATTGAGTTGTCCACCAGGACACCAAGGTCCCTTTCCTGGTTTGTCTCAGAGAGTTCAGACCCCATCAGTTTATAAATGTAATTGGGGTTCTTTGCCCCAACATGCATCACTCTGCACTTACTAATGTTGAAACTCATTTGCCACTGTTTTGCCCACTCCCCCAGTGTCGAGAGATCCCTCTGGAGCTCCTCACAATCTCTCACAGTTTTCACTACCCTGTATAATTTAGTGTCGTCAGCAAATTTGGCTACCTTGCTTTTTACTCCTACCTCTAGATCATTTATGAAGAGGTTGAAAAGCAGGGGTCCCAGTACTGAACCTTGGGGGACCCCACTCTTTACTTCCCTCCACTTGGAGAAGTGTCCATTTAGTGCTACCCTCTGTTTCCTGTCCCTTAGCCAGTTGCTGATCCAGGACAAGACCTGTCCCTTTATTCCATGACTGGTAAGTTTATTCAAGAGCCTTTGGTGTGGGACCTTGTCAAAAGCCTTCTGAAAGTCCAGATAAACAATGTCAACTGGATCCCCCTTATCCACATGCTTGTTGACACTCTCAAAAAATTCCAACAGATTAGTGAGGCATGATTTGCCCTTGCAAAAGCCATGTTGGCTCTCCTTTAGCAGCGCCTTCTCTTCTATGTGCCTATTAATTCTATCTTTTAGGATGGTTTCCATCACTTTACCTGGGACACATGTCAAACTGACAGGTCGGTAATTTCCTGGATCACCCCTGGATCCTTTTTTGAAAATTGGTGTTACATTCGCTACCTTCCAGTCATCAGGCACAAAGCCTGATTTGAGGGAAAGATTATATATTTTGGCTAGGAGATCAGCAATTTCATCTTTAAGTTCCCTGAGAACTCGTGGATGGATGCCATCTGGTCCTGGTGATTTGTTAGTGTTTAGTTTAACAAGACATGCAAGGACCTCCTCCCTGGTTATTTCTATCTGGCTTAATTCTTCGGCTTCCCTCCCTACGAAGATAGGCTCTGTTTTGGGCATGTGGCCTCTGTCTTCTTCAGTGAGTACTGAAGCAAAGAATTCATTGAGTCTCTCTGCAATCTCTGTTTCCTCTTTAATAACCCCTTGCCTTCCATTGTCATCTAATGGTCCAATGGCCTTCCTAGTTGGGTTCTTACTTCTAATGTACTTAAAGAAGTCTTTGTTATTTCTCTGAGTATTTTTAGCTATACGCTCCTCAAAGTCTTGCTTTGCTTTCCTGATTGTTGCCTTGCATTTGTTCTGCCAGAATTTATGTTGCTGCCTGCTGTCCTCATTCGGACAAGCCTTCCATCTTCTAAATGAGCTTTTCTTGCTCTTGATCACTTCCCGAACAGCTCATGTAAGCCACATTGGAGTCCTCTTGGACCTGGCAGTGCCCTTTTTCCTTTTGGGTATGCATTCCAATTGGGCCTCTGTTATTGTTTTTGTAAACAGCCTCCATGCCTCTTGAAGTGTTTGGACTCTCTCAATTTTCCCTTTCAGCTTCTTTTTTACTAGTTTCCTCAACTTTGGGAAATTTCCTTTTTGAAAATTTAAGGTCTCTGTGTTAGATTTTATCAGTGACTTGCGGTCTATGATCAAGTTAAACATAATTGAGTTGTGGTCACTGTTCCCTATTGGATCAGTCACATTAACATCTTGCACCAGATCCTGAGTATTACTCAGGATCAAGTCAAGGATTCTTGTACCTCTAGTTGGGTCTTCAACCATCTGTCCCAGGGAACAATCATTTAGCATATCTAGGAACTTTATCTCTTTATCATGTGCTGAACAACAGTTCACCCAGTCTATGTGAGGGTAATTGAAGTCCCCCATTATAACCAGGCTTCCCTTCTTGGATGCCTCCTTTACAACATTCTCCAACTGCCTGTCTCCCTCAAGAGTTTGGGTCGGAGGCCGATAGTATATGCCTACTGTTAGACCATCCTTGTGGCCTGGTACTCTTACCCACAGAGCTTCTAATGGTGACTCCAAATCACCTAGATATTCCAATTCATACGATTTTATCACTTCTTTGACATACAAGGCTACACCACCTCCCGTTTGCCCCTTCCTATCCTTCCTGTACAGTTTGTAGCCTGGGATAACTGTATCCCATTGGTTATCATCCGTCCACCAGGTTTCAGTGATACCAATAATATCAATATTCTTATCTATTGCTAAGTATTCCAGCTCCCCTATTTTGTTCCGGAGGCTTCTGGCATTTGTATACAAGCATTTATATATGCTTTTCTGACACAGTCTTTTGTGTCCAGTTGCATTGTTAGACTGCCTCTTGCATCCTTCTGCTAGAATGCTAGTGACTAGCTCCTCGCTCTGCTCAGTAATTTTTGCATCCTCCTCACTACCCAAGTACACACTTTCCCGAACCGGATGCTGCCCAGCTCCTGTCGGCCTTCCCCCAGTTATCATTTTAAAAGCTGCTCTGCAGCCTTTTTGATGTTGAGTGCCAGCAATCTGGTCCCATCATGGTTCAAATGCAACCCATCCCTCCTGAACAGATTTGGCTTGTCCCAAAATGTTCTCCAGTTCCTGACAAATCTGAAACCCTCCTCTCGACACCACCGCCTCATCCACGCATTGAGGCTTCTGAGCTCTGCCTGCCTGGTAGGTCCTGCGCGAGGGACAGGCAGCACTTCTGAAAATGCTACCTTGGAAGTCCGGGACTTCAATCTTCTTCCTAACAACCTGAATTTGGCTTCCAGGACAGACCGCTTGGCCTTCCCAACATCATTGGTACCAACGTGTACCATGACAACTGGCTCGTTCCCAGTTCTCTCTAACAATCTATCTAGATTTCTTGTGATGTCTGCAACTTTTGCACCTGGCAGGCAAGTCACCATACGGTTATCATGTGCATCACAAATCCATTTCTCTGTATTTCTAATTATTGAATCGCCTAGTACAAGGAGCCTTTCTCCTGCAATCTGTTCATCTACATGCACCTCATCAACCATATTAAGGGAGAGAACCTCAGTTTGTTCCTGTTGTTCATCTTCCTGGATCTCATCAAGTGTGATGAAGGAGAGATCATCAGGTGGAACCAGTTGTTCCTCTGTGTGTTCCTCATCAGGTGTGATGAGGGAAAGAGCCTCAAATTTATTCTGTAATTTCAGACTCTCAGAGTGATCCCCTACTCTTCTCCTCCTTTGAGTCACATTCCTCCAACCATCTCCCTCCTGAGTTAGTGAAGGGCCTTCTCCCTCAGAACTGTGCCCTGTCTCTTCTTTGTCCAGCATAGTCTGCTCCGCTCTGTCCAAGAACAGCTCAAGCTCTTTAATTTGTTGATGGTTAGATATGCGGGCCTCTAGCTGCTGGACCTTCTCTTCTAGTAGTGCAACCAGCTTGCACTTGCTGCAAGTGTAGTTCTCCATAAGCTTTGGCAAGAACACAAACATGGCACAAGTATTGCAGGTAACTACAACGGTTCCCTCAGAATCCATTTTAACAAGTGCAGTATTCTGGGCCTCAAAAATGTTCAAGTTTACTACCTTTCTACCTAGTAAAATTATATTCTTCTTTTGTTACTAGTTTGCAATCTCGCGCGCCGTTAGGCGCGCGGGCCTCTAAAGCAGCTCTACTCCAACTGCAAAACTTACCAGTGCTCACTTCCTTTGTTTGGCTCTCCTCAGCAGCAGCTCTGCTTAAGAGCACATGCAGAGTCAAAAGGGCTGACCCTGAAAGAGCTCAGAGCTTTTAAAGGCTAGTGTGGCTCCGCCCCTATGAGTCACAGTTCAGGGAAGGGCCTGGTGTGGCTCTGCCCCCTGCTTCTGGAAGCTTCAAACTGCTTCCTCTGTTTGAACAGAGGTGGCTCTCAGCAGTTTAAATTATCAATTTAAACTAGTGGAGGCCTCTAAAGCAGCTCTACTCCAACTGCAAAACTTACCAGTGCTCACTTCCTTTGTTTGGCTCTCCTCAGCAGCAGCTCTGCTTAAGAGCACATGCAGAGTCAAAAGGGCTGACCCTGAAAGAGCTCAGAGCTTTTAAAGGCTAGTGTGGCTCCGCCCCTATGAGTCACAGTTCAGGGAAGGGCCTGGTGTGGCTCTGCCCCCTGCTTCTGGAAGCTTCAAACTGCTTCCTCTGTTTGAACAGAGGTGGCTCTCAGCAGTTTAAATTATCAATTTAAACTAGTGGAGGCCTCTAAAGCAGCTCTACTCCAACTGCAAAACTTACCAGTGCTCACTTCCTTTGTTTGGCTCTCCTCAGCAGCAGCTCTGCTTAAGAGCACATGCAGAGTCAAAAGGGCTGACCCTGAAAGAGCTCAGAGCTTTTAAAGGCTAGTGTGGCTCCGCCCCTATGAGTCACAGTTCAGGGAAGGGCCTGGTGTGGCTCTGCCCCCTGCTTCTGGAAGCTTCAAACTGCTTCCTCTGTTTGAACAGAGGTGGCTCTCAGCAGTTTAAATTATCAATTTAAACTAGTGGAGGCCTCTAAAGCAGCTCTACTCCAACTGCAAAACTTACCAGTGCTCACTTCCTTTGTTTGGCTCTCCTCAGCAGCAGCTCTGCTTAAGAGCACATGTAGAGTCAAAAGGGAGTTCAAGTTCAATGTTCTCACCATTGTGATTTACCAGGGGTGTTGAGGTCCTTTTTGTACAGTTCCTCTGTGTACTCTTTCAATCTTTTCTTAATCTCTTCTGCATCGGCTAACTCCTTGCCATCGTTACCCCTTATTATTATCATTTTTGCTTTGAATGTTCCCTTGATTTCCCCAATTTTGTTTGATAAGATCTCTAGTCCTGCCTCTTGTGTTGTTTTCCTCTATTTCTTTTCTCTCTTCATTTAAGTAAGTTTCCACCGAACCTTGCCATTTAGAAGTGGCAAAGGGACCTCCAGGAATCCCTTTCGCTAAGAGTGCCAGGCAGCTATTGTCCTGGAAAAATGCGTTCCCAGGGCAAAAGCAGCTCAGACCTCTTAGTGAAAGGGATTCTCAGTGTTCCCTTTGCCATTTTGAAATGGCAAGGTGTCCATGGATCCCTTTCGCTAAGAGGGCTGGGCTGCTTTTGCCCTGGGAATGCGCTTTCCCAGGACAATAGCAGCCCAGCACTCTTAGAGAAAGGGATTCTCGGTGCTCCCTTTGCCATTTCAAAATGGCAAGGGGTCTGTGGATCCCTTTAGCTAAGAGGGCTGAGCTGCTTTCCCCTTGGGAACATGCTTTCCCAGGACAATAGCAGCCTAGCGCTCTTGCAAAAAGGATTCCTGGGGGTCCCTTTGCCATTTTGAAATGGCAAAGGTACCCCCAGGAATTCCTTTTGCTAAGAGCGCTAGGCTGCTATTGTCCTAGGAAAGCACATTTCCACGGGCGAAAGCAGCTCAGCCCTCTTAGCGAAAGGGATTCTCGGAGGTCCCCTCGCCATTTTGAAATAGCAAGTGGTCCATGGATCCCAGCGCTGCCAGTTCACAAAGGGGCTTTGGGGTGGGTGGGAGAAAGGCTCCTCCATGCCACCCCAAAGCCACCCGGCTTTTGCCTTTAAAAAAAAAATTCTATCGTACAATGCTGAAAATAGTTGTATGATACAATTTTTAAAAAAAAAGGCAATCGTACGATTTCATCGCTGTGCAATGCAATCATTATATGGGGTTTTACTATATTTATTTTTCTCTTAGTTTTATTAGACATCATCTAATTTATTTTTATTGTAGACATTTTGGCGAGTATTGAAAACCTCAGTCACCCAGTGTCTTGATAGCTTAGTAAACCCTCATAAGTATAATATTTCTGTTTGAGCTGTTTTTGATCTTGCATCAGCTCCAGCTGATCATGTGATTGATTTCAATGGGAAATTTTGGCACTGTTTTACTAACCACCGTAGGAACTAAGTGCTTGACACTGGATACATTGTGCATCTTTTTGAACTTATGCAGGACACACTTCTCTGTTTTCAAAGACTATTTTTCCTCAAGTTTCTTTCATGTTTTTCTTTTTAAGTAACATTGTTTTGAAAGTCTTAATATAGCAGTATTGTCTTTGAAGACAAAAAGTATTTACAAATGAAAATCCAAAGGATCATCCTTCATTGCCAATATTAAGTTGGTAATTAGCTTAATTGCAGACAGAATAATTATTTCACGAGAATCTTCTTTCTCTGTTTACCTTTATATAGCAGGAAAGAAACTATGTTAATTATAACTATATACTGTATTGTCAAAACAAAGGTAGATAATGCTAGAAGTCTTTTTAGTCTGTTTCCTTGAGTATTTTGTAGAATTCAGGTATTCTAACGTCTAAACATGTGATTGATTAAAATTGACTCCACTGGCTTTTAGCAAAATAATATCCTCTTCTAAAGAATCTGTTCAAATTCTGAGATTAGGTTATAGAATGAAGATCATATCAAAACTATTTTGTGTATTGGTGCCTTTAGAAATATTATTTAATGACTCCAAAATTCCCCCTGAGTGGTGAAAATAGAGTTTGTTTGCAGTAACTGCATTTCCAATCATTTACTCTCTCACTTTTCAATATAAGTTAAGCCAATTGAAACCTGTGATTTGGTTTTGTTTAGCAGCAAAGTACCATGCAAATTGATCCATGATGGATTTCTAGAAAAGGCTTTGAAAGTTTTGAAATGGAGATGGCCTTTTTTATTAGATTTAGACAGTATGAGGATTCATTTCTATATTTTAGGCTAATGTAATACTAACCAAGAAGTGTTTTTTTTTCCAGTTCAACTTTAATCGAATTCAAGACAACCATTTCTATTTAGCTCCATTAGCAGTGTGAAGGGTGAAATATTTCCAGTGCAATTATCAGTACAGTATATGTGGTTCGCTAGTAGCATGTTTTAAATTTACACTAGAAAAATTGGCATACTGAGTAAAAGTGTTAGCATTATATATTGAAAGTGCAAAGGAAAAACTATTTAGTGCTCTGGAAAATAAACGTATATGTGTAGAACATGTATATGCCATGATATACCCATGGGAATATGGTTGGGCACAAACTTAATTTTTTTCTGTACCCTATCCTGTGGGGTGAATAGAGAATATAGTGCACCTGAGAGCTTTAGGTACACATGGGAGATCGTGTATTTGTTATTCTGTTTTAACATTCTTTAATTACCTTGGAGGAAATCACTATTAGCAATAAATACAGACACCTGTTTTTTTCCTCCTATTTTGTGTCGTATTTGTCTCCTTCCAACTTGGATGAAATATTGCAGGCTGAAAGAAGAGTTTACCACACCCTCTATTCTGACAAGAAACACTCTTCAGAATACCAAACAATGAAAGCAACATATTTGACATTTGTATCATTTGTCTCTAAGACAGTATTACATGTTCTCATACTCATGAAACACCTTGGTGCAATATAGTGTAATTTTGAAATCATTATCTGCTTGGAGGATCTGTAGAACAAATCGGTAACAGCCAACAAAAAAGTCAGTAAACAGGCACAAATCAGATATCAGTAAGAGCAACATTTTGGTCTGCTAGAACCATTGCTACAGTTTGATTTTGTACATTGAAAATTCAAAAAGCCTATTGTTGATAAATTATATTAGCTAAACTAGGAATTATGCATTATTACAATCTCTTGCTAATGTAAATTTTCACTGTGTACAGTGGTACCTCACTTAAAGAGCATAACACATTCCACCGGATTGCTCTTTAAGTAAGTTTGCTCTTTAAGCGAAACACCATTGTAAATGACCGATTGTGACTTCTGGTGCGGGGTGGTGGGGGGATTGCAAACATTGATTTAGTTGTTAAGCGAGTTTTGTTTGGTTTTAGTTGTTAAATGAGGCAACCATTCAGAGAAACTGCTGCTCTTTAAGCGAGTTAGTCTCTAAGCGAGGTGCTCTTTATGCGAAGTTTTACTGTATTTTCATTATCTATCACTAAACTATTGGCTAATTTCAAGATATTTCCATTGATTCTAGACACGTAATTAAATTCATTATTAAAATATATTCCTCACAATGTTAAAGTTGGAGGCACATGAACTATTGAGGGCAATATGCAATCTCAGAATCGTGCCTCTAAAATCTGTGTCTTTATTATTGATAGTTTTTCAAGTCTGCAGCTTTTACAAACTTTTTTTAACAGTTGATGTTTCTGAAATGAGGCTTTCTTTGTCTTCTGCCATATCTGAATCCGAATGCTGGCGATCATCATGGCGATTAGCCATGAAGAGTGTCCTGAAAATATAATGCAGTGACCTTTCCATCTGCCTTCCTCATCACAATGTGACTACTTGTACCGCTGATCCAGTTCCGTGAGTCACTTTTTGGTCCTGAGCTCTTTTGGCATGCAGAGGCCTCATCGCCCCAGGCCAGTATTGATAAAGCTGCTGTCCTCCATCAAGATGGATTTAAGTGGGATTTAATCCATTTGGGGACCATCACCTTCCCTGTGATCTTTGGCACCCAAGCCATTAGTCCTCATGGTTGTCAGGTTAGTTAACCGCCACCTGACACTCGCCGTTGAGTCACTGGCATTATGGTCTACTCTAATTACCATAGCAGGATAACCTGGCCAGACTGGTGTTAGAGTCCACAATCTATTAACTAGTTCCCATATAACAGGCACATATTCTTGTATTGAATGAATCAAAATCTAGTCTAGTAGAAAGTAAATACTTAGGTTGTCCTTCTTTGGTGTTATATTTTTTACCTCACCAGTATTGGATTGGATCCAGAGATTTTCTTATAAGCTGAAGGAAGAGGAGAAACTTGGTATAACTTATTTCATTTTCAATCATTTTTAAAGAGCTGACTGACAACACAATTTAAGATATTTGTGGAGTACTAGTTTTGTGTGGAGATCCCTTGCTCCCTGATATGCTATATAGCATGGGAGGGTAAGAGTCTAAGTAATTCTTGTTTTGTGTAGATAAATACATTGGCGGTATAAAGATGCAATCCAGTATGTTCTTTTACTTTATTCACTGTGGGCCAATGTGAAAACAGTTGAGACAGAGAAAGAACCAAATATTGCTTGGTATATTGTTGTGGAAGCAAATTGATTAGGTTTCTTGGAGAATTATTGTCATAATCTCAGCAAATGTTATACATTATTAAAATAATTGATTCCAATTTATGGTGATACTTTCCAGGATTCTCTAGATAGAGAATACTCGGAAGTGGTTTGTCATTGCCTTTCTTCTGGGCCTTCCAAGGACTGTGCAGCTTGCCCCTGGAAGCACAATGGGAAACTGAACTCCCAATATCTGGGTCTGCAGCCAGATATCTAAAAAATCAGCTGGCATACATTATTGAAGAACCCAACATGAAATTTAAATCATGGTGGGGCTTTTGGAACAAAATAGTTTCTGACTTCTGTAGTGTGTTTTTTTTGTTCTTGCTGTTTTCATAAAGTAAAAAGATGGTATTAATCACAAATAGTTACATTAAAATAATGTTATGGTTGAGACATAAATTTGTAGAGGCAAGTAAATTTATCTGCTGATTGCTCAATATTCAGATTAGCTCCAGCAGGGTTCGTGGTCCATTTTCAAGTTTCCTTTTCAATTGGTGATAAATTACTCAGATTTATAATGCACCTGCCATTGAGCGGGTAGGTATGCAATTATAAGCCAGTAGTTTGATATCACTTGCCCTTCCTTGGTTGTGGACCACACTGATTAAAAAACGTCTTGTGTTGTAGACTGTTGGAGATTGGTGTATATTTTCACCCACTCAGGACTTCAGGATTAGAGGGGGCTGAATTAATTTCCCTGCTTTCATGGGTTTATGGCTCAACCTTGGCATTATTGTAACGTAGTCTTTTGTGTTTAATGTTTCTTAGACTTGGTTTTCCATTGCCAGCATGGAAGGAACCCTAATGCATGAGTTTCAGAGGAGAAGGTAGCAGTCTGAACCTGGTGTGTGGCTCGATCAGCAAGCGTGAGTATTAACGCTAGAGCTGTCAGGCCTTGTGAAAATTAATGAAGCCTGACGGTTACAGAGTGAAAGGTCAGAGGCAGAGCTTGATCTTACATAACATTTGTGTTTTGTTGTGTCTAACAACATTTCCAACAAAGGAGAGCTTTTATATGTGAGCCTTAGATTTATCACAGGACTCTCTAGGTCTTGGCCTTCACTTTCCCCTGTGCTGTATCCTGGCATTTTTCTTGCATAAAACCAAAACAGTTCAACTGTTTGCTCTTTTGTCTGCCTTGATCGATTTTCCTTATGCTTCTTGAATAGCCTTCCAGTCTACAACTAAATCAGATACTGCTCTTGAAAGGGTGTGTTTGTGAATGGTGAGTATAGCTATAATTATGAGATTCTTTATCACACAGTGTGCTCATTAGTTTTGAGGAATGCCTGGTGTTTGTATGAGAGAGAGGTGGGGGGAGGGAGGAGATTAGTGTCCTTTCTCTGTAGTTATTGGCTATGCTTTTTGTTCATTCAGATATTTTGTCTGCTATCCTATTTGAGAAAAGCTGTCCATGGAACGATCCATTCCAGACACAGTTCCTTTTTAAAGCACTGCTCTATATGTGCAAGCAGGAATCTGGTAACCATTTGAGCAAGTGTAAAGCCCTGTCATCTGTGTAACTGCAGATTGCTGGACCAAATGCATAGGACTTTACGGTGTGAAGATCTTATGCTCTCCATTTTTAAACAAAATATTTCCTTATGTGTGACAAAAGAGATACACATGTTGTGACTGTACATAATACATTTATCAATTGATAAACTGGTTTGAAAGAAATTACTCATACTAGAAGAACTGAACGACAACATTGGAAAACCTACTGGAAGTTGACCAGTAAGTAACACATATTGGAACAAGCTAACAAACCATGTTCATTCATACATTAATGAGATCTAAGATCGTACCAATCAACCAAGTTTGTGATCTCGAAATACTAGTACATAGCTTAGTGAAATTATGTAGCTAGTCTAAAACTACTGTGAGCAATGCAGACTGGATATAATTTGGATTTTTTTTATAAAAAAAAATAAACATGGCAGTATTGTAATGCCTATATTCAAATCTGTGCCAATATATGCAACCATTGCTGGAGTACTGTATATAGTTCCTGTCATAGGCATTGACAATGAGATATCATAAGGCTAGAAAAACTACAGGAAAGGACATTGAAAATTTGTCAAGGGACTGGAGCAGCTTTAAGGAAAGATGAAAATATTTAGGTTGTTTAACTGGAAATTGGGTAAATAAGAGGAGACATGCTAAACATATATAAAATTATCTTATGTTTTAAAAATAGATTGATTTCCTTACCCTTTCCTACTAGAACTCTGGAGTGTTCTAATGAAGTTGAATGGTGATGGAGTCAGAATAGTTAAAAGGAAGCACTTTTTCACACATAGTAAAAAGCAGGTTTTTCACTACCTAGTTTAAATTGGGGATCAGATTATTGAAGAGGTCCATAGATGCCCTCTCCTGTACAGTTGAGGATTAAACGAGCTTCCATGTGCTTGTTCCCTCTTTAAAGATGGAAGTGATGATTAATTGTAAAAATAAATCTTGTCAAAAGACTCAGGGGGTGATGGTGGAGATCTAGTAAAAAGTTACCCCACCCCCGCAGTTGGGTAGATATTTTTAGTTTAGAAAAGGTTTTTAAAACGGGCCATCTGTAGATGGAAGGCTGTCATGTGATGGGTCACTCATAGCCATGAGCTTTCCCATCTCTGCTGTAAATAATGTACAGTTGGCCCACAAAGAATGTGGATTTGGACTGCTTGGATCCACTTATATGCTGTTTTCTCCCCAGCGTTCTTAGAGAATCACTGTTACACTGCAGCAATCTTCTAGGAATTTAAGGGGGGATTTAAAGATTTCCCCTTACCACAGTTGCCACAGTTCCAAGCCAAAACAATGTCATTCTATGAGTGGCTGAGAGAGCCCTGGCTGGCTGCTGGAACTACCATTGCTGGGGTGGTAGGGCTCCTGCAGTACAGCCACAGCAAGGGGCAGCAAGAAGAAGGATGAGCAGCAGGAGGGTCCAGACATGGCACACCAGCCACCCAGCTGCAGGGGAGCAGAGGAAATACCCCCTGGAGGTGACCCGTACTGGGGCTACAATATGGCCCAGAATTACATGGATTTTGGACTGTGCTGGAGATTGGCTCTTTTAACCCCTGTGCTATCCAAGGGTCAACCCGTAGTTTGGACAGAGGATAGCAAAACGGACAGGGAGAGCTGGATTGCTGGATTGCACCTTTGGTATCAAAGGCAATATGTCTGTGTATCGGTTGCAGGAAGATGCAATTGCACTCGTATCCTGCTTTGCAGATTCCCCATGGGAAACTGGTTGTCTATTGGATGAATAAATGTTGGCCCAGACTATAGGTGTTTGGTCTTCTCCAGCATGGTTCTGCATATGTTTCCTATGTTCTACACAAGAGGGATGAATAGCCCATAGATTATGATTAAAGAGATTTAAATTCTGTTTATAGTGATCCCTCTGCTCTGCATATAGAACTCTTGGTAGGAACAAATTTGTGTGCTCAGAAAAGAATGTGGAGTAGGTTAGTGCAGGGGTGTCCAAACCTTTCAGGCCATGTGCCAGTCACTTGGCTCAAGGGGCTGGTCACTGTGGCCTGTGGGCCAGATCCAAGCCCCGACGCCAATTCATCTGGCCTGCAAAGCCCTCGTTGCTCCCAGAAGTGGAAGTAAAATGTGCATGTACAGGCGCGTTTTACTTCCACTTCTGGAAGCAACGAGGGCCTTGCAGGCCGGATGAATTGGCGTCGGGGCCTGGATCCGGCCTGCAGGCTGTAGTTTGGGCACCCTTGGGTTAGTGTGTAGAAAGAGGGAATTTGCTAAATGAATGAGATTGATCTTTGGAACCTGCTAGGATATGAGATGATTTATTTCTGATTATTATTGTTTACTCCATGTAGTTCATTTCACCACTACTTTTTCTTAATGTTTGCTTGGGCTAAGGCTGTTTCAAATATGTGGTGGTTGTAGGTTTTCTAAGCTTGAACACCTGGAGATATCAAAGTTTAAATGGAAGAAATAGCATCTTCTTTTGAAACAGAGAATATGATGTTTTCTTGTAGAAAAGTCAGATAATATTGGCAAAAATCCTGATGGTTAGCATAGTAAATCACACAAGTCCAATGAATCAATAGGCATTTGACATGTCACTTCCTTCATGTGTTCCATTGATTCAAATGGACCTACCTTAACTGACTTACTTTAGCATAATAAGTTGCTCTTAAGAATACAGTATACCCATTTGAATTAGTGGCATTTATAGAGTATTTGACTTACTAAATTCCCACAGATTCAGTGTGCTTGCTCTAGTGCAATTTTTATTATTGAAGCTTTTAATAGTCTTATGCTTAATATCATTGTGTATGCTATGTGATATCAAGTCAATTGCAATGTATGCTGACCTTAGTGGGGTTGCTGAGGTATGTGAGATATTTAAGCAAACGTTTTACAAGTGCAACTTGCCATTGAATTTTCATGGCTGAATAGTGTTTGAGTCCAGGTTTCCAGATTCCTAGTCTGACTTCCACTACAGTTCACTGGTTCTCCATATTATATGTCATAACATTAAAATCTGGTAAAATTCCTGCCAGTCTACAATCAAACAGTATAAACTTAGTTTGGTTGTAAAGGAAATATTCACAAAAATAGTAGTTTATTCCTCCCAAAATTAAATTAAATTAAATTTAAAAGGTAGTCTTCACTTCTAAAAGTTGTTTGGATTGTCGTCTAACTGTTTTGAGATTTGTCTCACTATTTATATATCTTAGGTCACCTTCTTGTTAGAAAATATGAATCCATCTTTAGTTATTTTATTAAATAAGTCAACTCATACATAACCTTAAATTATCAGGAATGTAAACACATGCTTGGCCCCGTCTGCTTTGGAAACAATAAGATAAAGACAATGTACTGCATATGAATACTATAAACACAGGAAGCCACAAATAACCGACAGAAGCCGTGGTCTTCATGACAGTTGGAAACAGCATTCATAACATTATACCTGTTGTGTTCTCATAACATTTTCCTGTAATTTCCCCATATTAGGAGACAGGGTCTTTCTTCCCAATGAAAGTAAAATGCCAAATCTATTTGCATAGCTATGCAAATGACCCAACTTTTGGAGGCAAATTGTCTCAAGTTAGAAATTACCCTAGACATTAATAGTTGCATACAGAGTCATAGTGATTTCTTAAGACAGTTTGCTTCCAGATATTAGGCTGTTGTTGCTATGCCATTGTAAATAGTTAAGAGGTTTTAGGTCATTATTAGGTGACAATATTGTATAGTATAGTCAAAACAATGGTATTCCCGGTGGTAATGTATGGTTGCGAGAGCTGGACCATTAGGAAGGCTGAGCGCAGAAGAATAGATGCCTTTGAGATGTGGTGTTGGAGGAGATTTTTGAGAATCCCCTGGACAGCGAGAACAAATAGGTCAATCTTGAAAGAAATCAGTCCTGACTGCTCCTTAGAAGGTCAAATAGTAAAGATGAAGCTGAAGTACTTTGGGACACCAAATGAGAAGAGAGGATTCATTTGAGAAAGCCTTGATGCTGGGAAATGTGGAGGGCAAAAGAAAAAGGGGACGGCCAAGGATGAGATAGCTAGATGGCATTGTGGATGCAGCAGGCACCGAACTGAGTGGGCTGAGGAGGATGGTGGAGGACAGGGGTGCCTGGAGTTCAATGGTCCATAGGGTCGCAAAGGGTCGGAATTGACTGTGGGACTGAACAACAACAACAACAACAACAACAACAACAGGTGACAATGGGAAGGGGAAGTAGTTTAGTATTCATCCCAAATAAAACCAGCATGTGTAAAATAAGCAATATGTATAGTGTAAATACACGGCCTAAGGGAAAGATAACTTCCTATTTGTACCACTTTTAAAGACACAGTAAAACCTCTGATAACGCTAAAACTTGGTTCCACAAGTCTTAGCGTTATCTGATTTTTAACGTTATCTGATGCATGCATCGGATAACATTAAAATCCTATGGGAGGAATCGCATAATGTTAAAACTCCATAGAGATACATTGTAACTGGCACAGGCTTTAGCGAACGTTATCCGATGCATCCCATAGGATTTTACTGTTATGCGATGTAATTTTTTTCCAGATTGCTTAACGTTATGCAGTTTTAGCATTATCTGATGCAAACAGCTTTAAGAAAGGATTAGACAAGTTCATGGAGGGCAAGAGTATCAATGGCTATAATAATGGATACTTAAGGACAACCTCCGGGTTGGAGAGATAGGCAGGATATCTCTCAATATCATTTCCAGGGAATCCTAAGCAGGTGAAGGCATCTGCTTGGGAATACCCTGAAGGAAATGGTGAGCCACTGTGTGAGACAGAATGCTGGACTGGATGGGCTGTGGCCTGTTCCAGCAAGGCTGTTCTTATGTTCTTATGTTCTTAAACATTATACAAGGTATTACTGTACCAAAATGGATACCATCAGGCATGACACATTCAGTAACATTTTTTTACAGTTTGCTATTAGTTGTTAATTTTTTGCAACTAATCATTTGACTTGGCAATTACACTGCCATTCATTTTGAAAGACAATCTGTTTGATCTGTTCATCAGTTTATACATATTTAAAATCAACCATATTTAAAGGCAACCTTAGAGTGTCCATAGGTTTTTAGTTAGCAAGTAAAAATGAAATGTGGGGAAATTTTCATTTGGCAAATGAAATTTTTATTTAATGAATGGATTGGTGAAATAGATTTGGGAAGACAAGGCAACAGCTGATCTTCAGAAGTCTCTACAATTGGCTATTGAGGAGGACTCAATAACTGTAGGTTTATAGATGTGTTATTTCACTGTTTCAAAAGAACTGAACATACAAATCTGCAGTGGTCCTTCATTGTGAGAAGTTCTGAAAGATGTGATGATATAATTCATCTCTATAGTTCTTTCTGTTTTAGGGTTTAAAATAAACCTTCAGTTTTTCAGTTTAAAATTTAGAAACAATTTCCATTGGTAGCAGTAGGTCTTTCTTTCAATTAAATATTTCATTAATTTTAGTTCACACAAGTCAATATTTTTAATACAATTTGCATGTAAATTTATCACACCAAAATGTGTGTATTCAGATATTTATTGTTTAAAATTAGAATTCTACTGACTTGCTGTTTTTTTATTTGTTCAGCCTCTTAATTGTCCTCCAGATCACTCCTATGTTTATGAAAAACTATATTGTGCTTTAAGGAACAAGGTTTAAATGCTTTGTACTGAAATAATTTTAAAAATTACATAATAAATACAATTGTTTGTAAATACTAAGTCAGACTTTGTAAGGCAAATAGTGCAAGACAAGCAGCCTCTAAGAGTAGTTCTTACAGAATGAGCATTGCTATATTTGCCACAAGAATGTATAAATACAAATATGATTCACAAATTCTATAATTTAATTACATGCACTTTGTTCTTATAACTAGTTTTAAGTACACAATAAGAAACATGGCGAGGGGATCACCAAAAGGTGACTTCATTTTGGCAGTTTCACATCTGGCCTAGACATGGAAGAAGTAGTGAACTGCTTTCTTTTTCTTGTGTTTGTCGGGGTGCTAACTTTGGTAAAGTGTCTAGTTTCATTACTTCTACTTTAATAAACAAAAACATGTCCATTATTAGAAAAAGGGGGAGGTCAGCTATGCTTGAAAGCACTTAAGCTTTTACATTAAACTCAGCATCATGAATTATTACAAGTAGAAGGCCAGAGGGAATGCTCCAATCATAAGGGAGTATAACTCTGTTCACATGTTACTTAAGCATACTCACCTGAATACCAAGTTAGAAACAGATTAAAATCATTGTTTTAGCCATTGTATATTGCATTTTTCTGCACTTAGTGGTTGTGTTGATTAATGCCCTTTTAAAGAGCCTTCTACATGACCACAGAAATGTCTGCAGAAGCAGACAGCGCTGGCTCTTAATCATTGAAACAAACCTTTAAGGATGAGCACTGAACCCTAGAGTCAGATACAACGCTTTCGAGCAAGGGAAACTTTTACCTTTACTTTTAAAGAGGCCAGGAATTTGACAATTCACAGCTAACCATATTCCATTGGTTGGATGCAGAGTTTGCTTTCAACAGGCAATAGTATCCTATGAGTGGGACCTGTTCCGGACATTCTCATAGGAGGAAAAGGGCAAGGGGAGGCAATTCTCATTCATTTCACTCTTGTCCTGCAGTGCTAAATTTGCACCATCTAATTTTCCGGAGTGCCACCAATCCTATGAAGTAGATTTTTATGAGAGACAGAGAGATACAGGAAAATATGGAAAGTCAACAAAAATTTTGCCGTCCCCTGTTCTGCTGCAGAAATATTCCATGGGCAAGAGTCATTCTGTCTTCAGGTGTTTGGATCCTGCGTTCTCAGCTAAAGACAAATATATACTTTAAGAAACAACAACAAATTCAACAATTAACTTTAAGTCAAAAAAGGTTGGGTATAGAAAAAGTATTACCTCTGTGTAGCATTGAAATAAAATTTACTATACCTTGTGGTGCAAAAAATCTTCTGTACTGATTCATTACAGTGGAACCAACATTATGGTTACTACTGTATATGCAAGTTGTAGTCCCCATTTTTGTGCTTTTCCTCAAACCTTTAAGGACAATATACATCTTAATGAAAAAGTTGCTGTATCACATAACATTGTGTGTTGCCAGTGTTCAAATTCCTGTCAAACTAGAGCAGGGATTTGCAATTTATGGCCTGTGTGCCTAATCTTGCCCATGGCACCAATTAATCCGGTCCATGGTGAGGATCCCAGAGCCGCAACCTTCACCACTGGAAGTACCGAAAATGTGCCAAAAGCATTGGAAACATGACGGAAGCATGGCAAAAACGCGGTGGAAATACCTGAAATCCTGGCAAAAATGCGCCACCCTCAGTCCTAATGCCACGGGATGTGGCGGAAGCAGTAAAAACAGCTGGGATTGCACCATGAATGCACCCACTGCCACAGTAACTGGCAGTGGCAGGAGCAGGGGGAGGAACCATGGCTCCGGCCTGCTCACCTGTTTGAAGGTGTGTGACTGGCCCGCAGTGTGAAAACATTATGAACCCCTAAACTAGAGCATACAAAATGCAACACAGATCTATTATCCCATGAATAAACCATAGGCAACCTGTGGTCTATAGGCATCTTATTGTTCTAGAACACCACACCCACCTACATTCAAACTGGGTCATTACTGCAAGAAATTTATGTTGTTATATCTTATTGGTTCCTGCATTGTCACAGCTTTCTAGCTTCTGGTTTACAAGAAAACCTAGTAAATAGTGCAGAAACCTTAATTTGCAGAAGGCTACTAACAGATAATAATTTTATGAGATTGTAAAATGATGACCATTACTCTCATTTTAGTGGATAGTGAAAACTTTTCTAAAAGTTTGTATTTATTTAGCTGTTGAAAGAAGAACTCATGAATGTGATTTGTTCAGGATTTTGTCATAGGAGAAAAAAGGGGGGAGGCAGACATTTGACCTTGCTGTTAAGATGTTTAAAGATAAATGGGAATATGTGGCATGTTGTCTACACTTTGTATATCTCCCAAAGAAACTACTAATTTGCCTACATGGTATAACTGGCAGTGAGATGCTGTTGGGGAACATATTCAAGTGTGTATTTATTTTAATCGTCATCCCATTTGGCTCTTTGGCAGGATTGTATGATCCAAAGTTGGTTGTGTGTCATGAGGTATAGTACCATCTCCAGAAGAAACCCGTGTTCTTGTTCTTTTTAAAATTTATTCTACCTAAGTACTTTAGAAAAATCATGCAGAACAGCTTAAGTTCTGAAGCTGCAAAGTTGGGAAAGAAACATAGTACCGTATTTTCCAGGGTATAAGATGACATTTTAACCCTGAAAAATCTGTGCCAAAGTTGGGGATCGTCTTATACGTCGGGTACTCTGGAGCTAGGGGCCGCCCGGCGGGGAAAGCCATCCGCCGCTGCGGCGAGGCCTCCGGAGCAAGGGGCCGCCCGGATACCACCACCCCCAGCCTTGCGGAGGCGGCGGTTAATGGCTTTCCCCGCCGGTCAGCTCCTCCTCACCCCCTCTACTGGAGTGGTGGTATCCACGCGGCCCCTTGCTCCGGACACCTCGTGGCGGCGGCGGCAGCTGGTTTTCCTCGACGGTCAGCTGATGCTCCTCCTCCTCATCCCTTGGGTGGGGGGGTGCGGAGGAGAAGGAGCATCAGCTGACTGGCGGGGGAAACCAGCCGCTGCTGCAACGCCTCCAGAGCAAGTGGCCGCCCGGATACCACCACCCTCAGCCTCGCCGGGGGGTGAGGAGGAGGAGGAGGAGGAGCTGACCGGCGGGAAAAGCCAGCCGTTACTGCTGCTGCCGCGAGGCTGAGGGTGGTGGTATCTGGGTGGCTACTTGCTCCGGATGCGTCGTGGCGGCAGCTGCGGCTGGTTTTCCCCGCCGGTCAGCTGATGCTCCTTCTCCGCACCACCACCTCAGCCGGGGGGTGAGGAGGAGGTGGAGCAGCAGCTGACCCCCAGGGAAAGCTAGCCGCCACCGCAAGGCCTCCGGAGCAAGGGGCCGCCCGGATACCACCACCCTCAGCCTCGCGGCAGTGGTGGTGACTGGCTTCCCCCCCGCCGGTCAGCTGCTGCTCCTCCTCCTCACTCCCCCCAGCTGGGGTGGTGGTATCCGGGTGGCCCCTTGTTCCGGACACCTCGTGGCGGCGGTGGCGGCTGGTTTTCCCCGCCGGTCAGCTGATGCTCCTCCTCCTCTGCACCACCACCCCCAGCTGGGGGTGAGGAGGAGGAGCTGACTGGCGGGAAAAGCCATCCGCTGCTGCTGCCACCGCGAGGCCTCTGGAGCAAGGGGCCGCCCGCCTCCCCACCCCCTTCACCGGTGGGGAAGGTAAAAGGAGCCCCGTTGGCCTCGGAGACGCCGCGAGCTGCGCCTCCCCACCCCCTTCACCGGCGGGGAAGGTAAAAGGAGCCCAGTCGAGCTCGGAGACGCCGTGAGCTTTGCCTCCCCGCCCCCTTCACCGGCGTGGAAGGTAAAAGGAGCCCCGCCGGCCTCGGAGACGCCGCGAGCTGCGCCTCCCCACCCCCTTAACCGGCGGGGAAGGTAAAAGCCCCATCGGGCTCGGAGACACCCGACGGGGCTCCTTTTACCTTCCCCTTCGGTGAAAGGGAATAGGTTATATATGTTGTAAGCCGCTTTGAGTGTTACTTGTGTCAGGAAAGCGGGATAGAAATAAAACATTATTATTATTATTACCACCACCCTCAGCCTCGCGGTGGCGGCTGGCTTTCTCCGCCGGTCAGCTGCTGCTCCTCCTCCGCACCACCACCGCCAGCCGGTAAAGGGAGCCATCCCCAGCCTGGGTAGCTCCGAAGATGCCGCCGTTGGAAGAGGGGTAGTCCTACGGCGAGTATATTGCAAACTCTACATTTTAACTAGAAAAGTTGGGTGTCGTCTTATACGCCCAGTCGCCTTATACGCCGGAAAATATGGTAAATTGGTGGCAAAAAATGGACACAAATGACAAGCAGGGTGAGGGCATGTGTGAAAGTTTCTAAGTGTTTTGCTGTCTGAAAACCCCCATCCTGTCCCTCCTGTAAATGTTGGTGCGCAAAATAGTTTCATAAGCACATATTAGAAAATGACTAAAAGAGGGAGCCATTATTTCAGAGCAAATATGGGGACAACGAGAATGCTTCAATTTAAATAAATGTTTACCTTCTTGTCATCTTCCCATTATATAGGAAAGATAAAGCGGGTAAAATATTTTTCAAACCTGTTAATAAAGTATTTGTAGGAGATGTTACCCCAATGTGCTTATCGGTTCCCAGTCTCTTGTGGATATTGATATACAACCAGATCTTAAGCTGATGTAAAACTCTATTCAACAAAGCAGATAGCACTTTTTGCTATGTTAATAAATTTATTATCTGGAATAATTTATGATTACTGGTCTGTGGAACTCCCTGCCAGAAGAAGTGGTGACAGCTGTCAGTCTTGACAGCTTTAAGAAAGGATTAGACAAGTTCATGGAGGACAAGGGTATCAATGGCTATAATTATGGATACTTAACTACAACCTCCGGGTTGGAGAGATAGGCAGGATATCTCTCAGTGCCATTTCCAGGGAATCCTAATCAGGTGAAGGCATCTCCTTGGGAATACCCTGAAGGAAATGGTGAGCCACTGTGTGAGACAGAATGCTGGACTGGATGGGCTGTGGCCTGTTCCAGCAAGGCTGTTCTTATGTTCTTATGATTCCATCCTCCCTCCACAATCCATCTTCTCAATCCCTAGTGTATTAAAAATGCAAGGAATAGTACATATTTGGTATTTTATCTCTCTTGAATAGAAATATAATCCCTCATTGATTACTAGAATGGTAATCGAAAAGTGGTCAACTACATTATGAGATCCAGAAGAATGGGTTTCATTATGTGTACTTATTAAAATGTTGAGCATTAATATATTGCACAGCATGGGAGTAGTCATTTTTCTTCTTACAGAAATACTAATATATCCAATATGACCTATTAATGTGGGCAGTATTTTGATGTGGATCAGATTTATGTTGATTAAATATTTTTGTTGTTGTTTCAGGAAACTTGCCATATGAATATAAAATAGTGATTGCTGGAAATCATGAACTGACATTTGATAAAGAATTCATGGCAGACCTTGTTAAACAGGATTACTACCGCTTTCCCTCTGTGTCCAAATTGAAACCAGAGGACTTTGATAATGTTCAGACTCTTCTGACAAACAGTATTTACTTGCAAGATTCTGAAATAACAGTCAAAGGATTTCGAATATATGGTGCCCCTTGGTAAGTCTCTGTTTAAATTTTCTTTGCTTGCATATATGATTAATTTCGTCTGAGAGCAGATGAGCAAAAGAAGTCGCTGTAATTCAGAATCTTTTCACTATTGGCTGATTTGTTTGCTTATTGTATTTTATGTAACTACGTGTATTGCTTTCCCACATTTACAAGGCCAGATCACTTTTTGCAGTCTCAAATATTTTCATTTAGACACAGGACAAATGGTTAGCAAAATTCTGATCCAGAGTTCTGGTTTTGTATATCCACTGTGGTAGTTCTTCTAAGATGTCAAATCTGTGGGAGAGTTTAATTCAGATTTATCATTGTAGTGTGTGTTTTATGTTGTGATCCTTTACACACTCATCTGGGACTATACCATTCCATATACCTTCCAGTGGTTCCCACTGTGGAGCCCATGCCCCACAGAGAGACTTCAATTCCCAGAAGCCTAAGTTAATACATTGGCTGATCAGTGCTTTGGGGAATTGACTTAGGCTTCTGGAAATTGAAGTCCAAAAATCAAAGGTTGGGAAACATTAGGATATACTATTAATAGATTACCCTGTAAGTGATACAAGGCACTTTGAATACAGACTATGAAGATGGGATATAAAACTTTACAAAAGATACAGTTATAATAAATCCCAAAGCTTCTGAAAAAGCAGAAATGCTTTTGTTTAGCCACAGAAGTAGAAATATATCTTCTTGAGTAAGTAAATGAGGTCAGAAGATGAGCACTATTTTCTATAAGTAATACTGTGTGCTGTTTCAATAGTGTAAAAGTGCCTAAATGGTATCCAGTTTAGTGTGATTCCTTCTTTTTGCTTGTGAGACAGGTGTAATATAAAAACCAAACCAAGCACTATCAGCTGATCAATATGACACACTGCTGCAAAGTAATGAAACACAATTCTTTGTTTAAGACATTGTTAGCCAAGACTACTGTAAACCTGTATTTTCTCTCTGCTCTTTTGATGGTAATTTGCTAATTAGGTATGGCACATGTTTGACATCTCTTACACCATCTATTTCTTTACTGAGTACAGCTGAGATTCTCTTCGTGTAAATCAGTGTAAATGTGAAACTGGATGCTTGTGTTTAAATGTTTCCAAAATGTGCAAGCTACAACTGGTGCCCAATGCTGTTTAAGAACCTCTCTTTGAAGACATTTAAGCATCTTCCTCTCCAAGCTTCTAGATGCAGATCACTGCAGAAAATAGCATAGAGTTTATTTGAGGCTGAAGCTAGAAGGCTAAATGTTCTATAGGAGGGGTAGCCAACTTTTTGTATTGTGGGCCTGACCACGTCCCCGGACACCATGCCCCTCAAAAGTGGAAACGGGCACATTTACAGCTGTTGTAAATGCACCCACGTCCACGTTTACAACAGCCGTGGGCACGTTTGCACATGCACCTTCACGGGCGCGTTTTATGGGTGATGCAAATGCACCTGCTTCCACTTCTGGGTGTGGCAGAGGTGGCAACGGGCCAGATAGAATGGTGCCATGGGCCGGGGCCGGCCCATGGGCCATAGGTTGAAAACCCCTGTTCTATATGCTCTCTGGAATGTTAGTACCGTATTTATTCGAGTATAACGCGCACTCGTGTATAACGCGCACCCCTAATTTTCCATGAAACCTCGGTATAAAATTTTGTCGGCTAGCTGCTCGGTTTCCATGCATTTCAGCATGATCAACAACTTTGAGCTTGAACGAAGCGTCATATGCACAACGTTTACGCTTGATACCCTGAGATGCCATCTAAAGGGGAACCAGTTATATCGGTGAAAAAGAGCACGCCTTAAAATATTGAGGGAGGGGGGGATAATCAGACCCACCTGTTGCAGAAAATGCAATCCGAAACGAGCACTTCCGACCTCCAGGAGCCTCGCTCGAACTGCGAGCTACCTCCGGGCCACGCCTCGTCTCCCGCGCCACCCAATCAGATCCCGTCAATTTCTTCAAAGCCACCCCCCCCCGCCTCCCCTTCACCCGCCGCAGCAATAGACAGCCGACCCAATTCTAAAAAGGAAGTAAAAGAGGCTCGTTTATAACGCGCACCCAGTCCTCGTGTATAACGCGCACCCCAACTTTGATTTCTTTTTTTGGTATAAAATTTTGCGCGTTATACACGAATAAATACGGTAGGTAGAATTATGACAATGAACAGTTTCATTTTAAATATGTAAGCTTTAGAAATTTAGTGTAAGAAATTTTCAGTAAAATTAAGTGGGACATTAACAAAAGTTATGGTTATTTTTAAGTAAAGAACAACAACCCCTAAACATTTATTGAAAGGATAGAGGGTATATATAATTCAATATAATTTAATCCATGAGCAGTAGGACTAATACCATGATCCTAAGTACTGTATTTTAACTCAAAGCCAATTGTATAATAGTAATTTGAGCTTTTGCTATGGGCTTCAGTATGACATGAGTTGTGCTTTTCCCCCCAGTCCTGATGAAATCCCAGTAATGTATTTAGGATCAGGGTAAGCATCATTTAAATCCAGTACTTTAATTTAAATGAATCAGATTAATAGACTGTGAGGTTTGTAAAAGATAACCACATCTTGTTTGTTTAAATTTTGGCTTCTAACTGATTTGCTGCAGTATTGTGTTGTTGGACCAGTGCCTTTGAAAATTCCAATTAAAACCAAAATATAGAATGGATCTCAAGTGCTGCTCTGAGTGCAGATTTGATGATGATGTGTTTTGAAGATGGGCTTTTTGCTTTGTTTTTAAAATCATCTCTAGATAGATTGTTGAATGACTGTATGTTTCCTGAGCTCTGAAAGCTGGATCATACTTTCTGTAGCTCTGCTTGAAAGCATTTACATTTTGAATATTGGATGCATCAAAGCTGCATCCTAGTTATGAAATATTAAGTGGCAACAAGTTGAGAAGAGATGTTTTCTAACAAAAAACAACAACAAAAACAAACAGTGAGTGATGGAGATGGCCGGAATATGACCTCTTCCTTCAGCAAAAGCTATGGGAAATTTAAGTCAACATTATCTTATTGTAGCTGATCTTTTTTAGCCATTGATTAACTAGGGTAAAACCCCAAGATGGCAAGGGTTACATAGTGAAAAGCAGACAAAACTTTAATATCACTCAAATCATCTTATCTCAAGCTGAAATTGGTATCAAAGTGTTAAAATAAATAAGTGTTTAGAGAAACTGGTATGAGGGGAAGTGAGAGGAGGTGAGTGGGCAGAATCTTCTTTTTCATCTGATAGGACAGTAGTCCTCTTCGCAAGAGGTTGGACTTTTCCAGAGCTTGTGATAGGAGGTATTCATCATCTTGTTGTGCAGGTAGGAACTTTCTCGCTTTCAGTGGGGCAGTCTGTTCTGTGGTAAACAAGAGATCAAGTGTGTTGAGAAGGTGGAAGGTGCACAAGGGGTGCACAGACCTTATTCACAGAGAGAGGAAAGTTTTGGAGAGGATCAAAGCTGGAGTTACTTAATCAAAGGCAGCTGAACAAGGCCAAGGAGAAAAGTATAAATCCATGGTTCCCAATGTGGGGCACATGCAGTGGTGGGCATGAAAATATTCCTACCACACTGTGGGTGTGGCCATGTGACTGGGTGGGCATGGCCAATTGGCCACGTGACTGCTCTTCGCTATAGAGCTATGAAAATAGAAGCCTCTTCTATTTTCATCACTCTGTAGCAAACCTCTGAAGCCATTTCCCCCTTGTCCAAGGCATCTCCAGTGCTTTGTTTCACCTGGAGTGGCTAGGGATGTGCTTTGGGGTGAAACAAAGCCCAGGAAAAGCCTTGGACGGTTCTCTATAGAGTGATGAAAATAGAAGAGGCTTCTACTTTCATAGCTCTATAGTGAAGAGCCCCCTCCAAAGCCATTTCCCCCTTCCTCCAAGGCTTTTTCTGAAGTGCCTCCTCAACCAATCCGGAGTGGCTGGGGATGCGCTTTGGGATGAAACGGAGCCCAGGAAAAGGCTTCGATGAAGGGGGAAATGGAACCAGCCCCCTCCGAAGCCTCTTCTAAAAGGAGGAGGAGGAGGAGGGTGGGGTGTGGAGGTGGGCAGGGCCAGCCATTTTTACTACAAGTACGCACGAACCGTTACGAACCTGCTGATGCCCACCACTGGGCACATGCCCTACAGGGGGCAATTTGATTTTTACAGGTGGTGGGGCAAGTCAAGAATGAGTTATTAAACGTGAATGGCCTTTTAGGCTTCCTCTACATGATAAGGAGTTCACTTTTTGAATAATAAGAAGTATATGTCATGGAAGCGAGGCATCAGGATTTTAGATGCTTAGGTGGGGCATGGCCAAAAAAATATTGGAAGTCACTGGTATAAAAGTACATGCAAAGGGCAGACATGGAGAAAGGTGTAGGTTTATTTATACCAGATGGGGAAGAAGCAGAGTTGTGGTAAGGTGTGGTTGTTGTTTGGGAAGTGTTCTGCACTGAAGGAGAAAAGCTGCTAGGAATTCTTTTTTGCTTCCATTTGGCACTTAGTACAGATGCAGAGGACATTAACACCTTCCTTCTCCCAAGACAGTTCCTGTTTCCCTCTAGGCACAGAAGTTAAAAGGCAAGTGGGAATAAGTCCAGCTGCCTCTGAGGACATGGACTTAAGGGAAACCGAGTGGAGCTAAATAGATCCCTGAATAGGGAAAAGAGCACCCAAGGGGCTAGTGAATTTAACTCAGCCCTTAGATACTGTGGGAAAAGGTACTGAGGAAGCAGCTGTTGAACCCTTAATAAAGGTTGAATGCAAGTAAAGCAACCCTAGGCCCATAGAATTTGTCTGGGGTGTGGGATTGCTGATGTGGAGTTCCAGGTGAGATTTCCATGTTCTGGTTTCTCTTGACATGCTACTGGGCAGGTGTGCTTATATGTTTATGTTGTTCTTTGGATCAAGGAGAGTGGTCAGTTTGTTTGACAGTGTTTATTGTTGAATTCACTTCACATTTATAGAGTAAATGTGAAGTGTACACTTTCTTTCAAGTCTTACCAAAATCTGTGTAGTTTCTTTGCACTGGGAGAGAGGTTAAAATAATAGGACAGTGGTGGCGAACCTATGGCACACGTGCCAGAGGTGGCACTCAGAGCCCTCTCTGTGGGCACACATGCTGTCACCCCAGCACAGAGTTCACCTTGCCCCTCTGCCTAGCAGCCCAATGGGAGCACTTCCTCCTCCTCCTAGCACAGAGTTTGCCCCACCCCTCTGCCCAGCAGCCAGTGGGAAGCGCTTCCTCCCTCCGCCAGCACAGAGTTTGCCGCGCTGTGTTGGCACTTTGCAATAAATAAGTGGGTTTGGGGTTGCAATTTGGACACATAGTCTCTAAAAGTTTCACCATCTCTGTGATAGGAGATGCAGAGAAAGAAGATTTAAAATTTAATATAAAGTTATAATAATAATAATTATAATGGATTATTGAATCTAACCCTTCAAGGAGGCACAATATAATGCATAATATTTTTAATGTTTTATGCTGTGCAGATCATCTCCAGGGAGTGTTGTGATTCATTTTCTGCTGACAAATGCTAAGAAAAGCTAATATATTTGGATTCACCTCTAGCTAACAACTCATTTTATTTTTGGAGACATGTAACACATCTTGACGCTATTGTCTGCTTCTGAAACAGCTGGATGGGAGTACTGTATACTTATTTTTGAAAGGGAAACATTTTATGTTTATTAGGTGATGTTTGCCAAAAGAAAATATCTGACAAAGAAACTATATTCCATCAGTGTTTACTGAACCTAGTAGAAAGCATCCAGGAGGAAAGCTAAATCTGGATAATTCCAACTGGATTCAAAGAGGGAATAAACTGTGTTGAGATTGGTTACCACCAAAGGATTTGTCATTGGTGAAGTAAGGTAATGATACAGCGTATGCATGGGATTTTAAGAATTCATGGATCACAGCCCCAGAAGTCTGAGGAATTCCCTAAGCAAAGAATCAAAGTCCTGAGAGATGTTTTTAAGTTCTTAAGCTAATGAATTCAGACTCTGGTATCCATTTTCATCTGGTAGAGTAGACAGGAGAAATATATAGTTGGGGATAGGCCTGTGGGAGATACAAGGGATTATAGGACTGTTGGCTTTTTTAAAAAGACTTTCCTATGCAGAGGTAAGATAACGGTAAGGGACTCCCTTGCTCGAAAGCCACTTGTATCTGACTGTAGGAGGCAGCCAAAGAGCCAGCATTGTCTGCATCTGCAGATTTTCTGTGGTCATGTGGCAGACATGACTAGACACGAACGCACAGAATGCTGTTACCTTTCCCACTTATTTATCTACTTGCAATTTCTTGCTTTCAACCTGCTAGGTTGGAGTTTCCACAAACCTCTGCAGGCTATAGTCCACATATTAATGTCAATCTCATTGCACATGGCATTCTAAGTTTAGTTCCAGTCATTTCTGTTTTAAAGACCTTGTGAAGTAAACCTGTGAAATATATCTCCTTGAGAATTTTGAGAAAGACAGATCTACAAATCTAGAGGTGGAGTAGGCTTTATATCTACTACCCTGTATTTTTAACAACAGTGTTGTTACTATTCTCTGTAGAGAGAAATATAAGTTTGCAGTCTATACGCAGTTTACTTGGAATTATTTAACTCAGTGAGAGTTAGGTTTGAGAAGATAAATGCACCATTTTCACTGTAATAGTGTTTACTAGTCAGTGCAACATGGATCCTGTATGTTTTTTGAATACATAGAATACAGAAGGAGGAGGAGGAGGAGGTTATGTGGTAACATATCTCACACATTAATTTGCGGAATTTAGCAAAGCTAGCATCAATCAGTGAGTGCTAGGTTTCCAGAATTGTGATTAAGAAGATTGCCTTGACCTGGATGCTTATGGATTTTGCATTCTGCATGTGCACTGATGTTCTACAAATTCCCCTTTCTTCTGGTGTTTAACTGAAAACTGCTTCAGTGTGACAGGAAATAATCTTGAATGGTGGAAAAGGGATCATTAGAAGAAGCCAAGATATTTATGCTAGCAACTCATAAAAGGAGAAACATACAACAAATCCCAGATTCTCCAAAATTCCTTTCTCAAACAAGTCTTCCCCCACCATCTGCACATTAGGAAAGCTTTTTATTTTTTGCACCCATTCTTATACAGCTGTCATGATATGACCCCATTTTCAGTGCTAAAGTTTTTTTTAAAAAAATAAAGAGTTAGCCAAAAAATTCCTTTTACACAAATCCAAATCAAGATTTTCTGCCTCACTCGCTTCTTGGTTACAGCTGTATTTTTCACAAATTATTGAATTGTTTTTCTATTTTCCAATCCTAGGGAGGGAGGGAGAGAGAGAGAGAGAGAGAGAGAGAGAGAGAGAGAGTGTTGGGGATGGACAAAAACAGACAGGGTTTTGTTGAAATTGAGAGTTGGGAGGAAGCCTGCATGGAAGCAGGTTTTAAAATGGTACAGACGGCTCCCCAGAATCAACCAGTAATCTGGGGGTTAATAGAGCAAAAAGACGGCTCTGGCAGTCACATTTATGACAGGGAAAATGCTTGAAGCTGACCTTTGAAAGAACAAAACATAGCCATTAGATTTTGCTCCCATTTCTCATCTTAAGAATTAAATTTGTGGTCACCTTAGTGATTGTGGCTTCTGAATTTCTGTACAGTGTGACATACTGCGGTGGCTTAGTGGTTAAGACACTGAACTTCATGACTGGAAGGTCAGCAGTTTGAAATAAGTGTTGCATGACAGAGTGAGCTTCCGTCTCTGTCTCAGCATCTGCCAACCTAGCAGTTCAAAAGCAAGAAATTGCAAGTAGATAAATAGGTACCACTTTGTTGAGAAGGTAAACAGTGTTCCGTATGTAAGTCATACCTGCCACATGTCTACAGAAACATCTGCAGATGCAGACAGCACTGGCTCTTTGGCTATAAACAAAGATGAACACTGAACCTAGAGTTGGATATGACTGGCTTTCAAGCAAGAGTGGCCTTTACAGTGTGACATACATAATGTAGTTTGGAAGTATTTTTCTTTCCTAGCCTCCCACCAGGATTTTCTCTGTCATTACCTTTCCCCCAATACTGCTCCCCCTTCCCTGTCCATAGTCTTTGGTTTGTTTTTAAATGGAAGCAGCAGCTACAGCTACCTATATGCATCTCACAGTTGTTTCGTGATAATTTCCAGCAGTGGGGGTTGAAGAGATTTTGCCGTGCTGGGTGTATATTCCCCTGGTAAGATTTCTTTCTCATTCGGGATTATTTCTGGTGGTGGGGCAGTGATAAGATTAAAAGAATTGTTACTGAAGAAAGGCTTCCATTCCAATCTGCTTTTTCTCTCTTTTCTTCTTTCTTGGTGCATTTGTTGGGGTCACATGTAGAGTGGGGGGAGGGGTGTTTCACTGTCTTTTTTTGCCCCTGAGTGGCAGTCTGCCTTTGGTTGGCATGTTTGGGGCTTGGGATGGCAGGAACTCATGATTTGTGCTGCTAGCTGTCGGCCATGTTCAGTTACCTCTGACGTCTCCCTCCATGGTCTCGGAGGGGGAGAGAGGACTCTGTGCCACTGCCGCCACCACCATGCTTGAATAGACATTCGGTGGCCGCCCACCACCACCTCTGACGTCTCCCTCCGTGGTCTCGGAAGGAGAGACAGGACTGTACGCCATCAGCACCACGAGCAACACCTGCGCTGGTGGCAGGCTTGAAAAGACATTCGGTGGCCACCCACCACCACCTCTGATGTCTTCCTCCGTGGTCTCGGAGGGGGAGAGAGGACTCTGCGTTGCCGCCGCCGCTGGCAGCACCACGAACAACACCTGCGCTGGCAGCAGGCTTCAAAGGAACCCCGGCGGCCACCCACCATCACCTTTCACGTCTCCCTCTGTGGTCTCGGAGGGGGAGAGAGGACTCTGTGCCACCTGCGCCACGAGCAAAATCTGCACTGGCGGCAGGCTTGAAAAGACGCACAGCAGCCGCCCACCACCACCACCTCCGACGTCTCCCTCTGTGGTCTCGGAGGGGGAGAGAGGACTCTGTGCCGCCGCCAGCGCCACAAGCAACACCTGCGCTGGTGGCAGACTTCAAAGGATGTCCAGCGGCCGCCCACCACCACCTCCGGCATCTCCCTCCGTGGTCTCGGAGGGGGAGAGAGGACTTTGTGCCACCGCCGCAACTGCCGCCAGCACCATGAGCGACACCTGCGCTGGCGGCAGGCTTGAAAGGAAGTGCGGAAGCCGCCCACCACTTTCAGTGCCCCCTCTGTGGGTTCAGGGGGGAAGGGGTCTTCACTTCACTACCATTGCAAGGAACACCTACGCTGGTGGCAGACCTAAAATACTTAACTGGCCCCACAGCAATTGCAATTGGGGACGGTTGGGAAGTTCTAGGGAGGGCGAGGGCTGTTTTGGGGATTTTTAAGTGGGGAGTGGAGGGAGGGGGAGGGGAGAGCCAGTTTCGCCAGTTGGGAAGGTGGGGCAGCGCTCCGTCTGAGATAGGCAGGGAGGCTCCTGGGGCGCAAATTGGGGTTGTGATGGGCATGGGGCGATATGGCGGGTACCAAGGGACGGCCCGCACTCGAGGAACGGGGGACCAAACGATGTTTGGTTTCTATCCCTCGTTCTGGCCCCTTGGTTACACCTCTAGGTCCTGAGCAGCAGTTCCCCCTCCCTTAGGCTGCTGCTGATGAATGCCAGGTCAGTCTGCAATAAGGCCCCCCTGATTCAAAATGCTACTCAGGGGGGGCAGGACAACCTGGCATGCATCTCCGAAACCTGGCTGAGACCGGAGGATGGCGTACCTCTGTCTGAAATATGTCAGTCCTGTTTCAGTATCTGGCACCAGCCTAGGGAGGAGGGGAAGGGTGGTGGCTTCGCCATTGTAACCAGGGAGTCTATGGGAGTTGCTAGGCCCACTGCTCCACAGGTTCCGGGTTGTGAGGCCCTGCTCCTGCGATTGGGTCCTATGGATCAGTTGGGAGTCTTACTCCTGTACCTGTCCCATTGCAGGGTAAGAGACTCCCTGCCTAGGCTCCTCGAGGCCGTCTCAGTGTTGGTGTTGGAGTTCCCCAGACTGATGGTCCTGGGGGACTTCAATTTTCCTTCTCTGGGATTTGGCTCTGAGGCTGCACAGGAGTTCATTGCTTCCATGGCAGCCATGGGCCTGACTCAGGTAATTCAGGGTCTGACCAGGGGCAGTGGCCACACCCTGGATCTGGCTTTCTTGTCGGAGCGGTAGCAGGGTGATCTGATATTACAGAAACTAGACATAACACCTGTGCCATGGTCAGATCACTGTCTGGTGAATCTTGACTTTCTGGGGGAGATGTTATACTGCAGGGAGGTGGGGCCTGTTAAACTGGCCCGCCCCCAGCAACTAATAGATCCAGATGGATTCCTGTGGGAACTGGGGGAGTTTCCTCTGGATCGGTCAAGCGATTCACCTGAGGTGCTAGTTAACCTGTGGAACAGGATGACAACAGCGGCCTTGGATAAAATCGTGCCACTATGGCCTCCGAGCCCGTGGGACTAGGTCATCCCTGTGGTTCACAAATGAACTATGGGAGCTCAAATGAGCAAAGAGATGCCTAGAGCATCCCTGGGTGAAGACTCAGAGAGACTCTGATTGGACACTAGCTAGAGCCGCTATTAGGGCCTACATAGTGGCAATGGGGGTGGTGAGGCAACAATACTTCACCAGCCTTATTGCCTCTGCTGATAATCGCCCAGCCACCCTGTTTCGGGTAACCAGGTCCCTCCTTGGTAGGGGTGTGTGTGCCCAGTTGGCAGGGTTCGGCTGAGGACTTTGCTGACCATCTGGTGGAGAAAATCAATCGGATTCGCTCAGGGCTTAATCCTGGCGTTGTTGGGGAGAGTCTGAGGAAGACTGGAGCACAGTCTTGCCATGTTATCTGGGATCAGTTTGACCCAGTTGTCCCTGATGAAGTGGAGAGGCTTCTTGCAGCTGTTTGTGTCATTACCTGCCCCTTGGACCCCTGTCCCATTTGGCTGGTAAAGGCCTCCAAGGAGGTAACAGGTAGCTGGGTCGGAGCAATAATAAATTCATTGTTACGGGAAGGGGTGTTTCCAGCATCTCTTAAACATGCTTTGGTGTGCCCTCCTCCTGAAAAAACTATCTCTTGACCCAGCGGTGCCATCAAACTATAGGCCAGTCTCCAACCTTCCTTTTTTAGGTAAGGTTCTGGAGAAGGCAGTGGTGCGTCAGCTGCAGGGTGTCCTGAATGAAGCGGATTATCTGGACCCCTTCCAGTCCGGATTCAGGCCTGGGTATGGTACGGAGACGGCATTGGTCGCGCTGATGGATGATATCTGGTGGGAGCGAGATGGCAGTCATCCATCTGTTCTTGCTCTCCATGACATCTCAGCGACCTTCGATACCGTTGACCACGGTATCCTTCTGGGATGGCTCAAACGGTTGGGAATCCAGGGCACTGTGTTGTCCTGGTTTTCCTCATTCCTGAAGGGCCGGACCCAGTCGGTGTGGTTGGAGAGTGAGAGGTCCAGTCCTAGGCCCCTTCAATATGGGGTGCCTCAGGGCTCAGGGCTCTCTCCTCTCCTATTTAACATCTACATGAAGCTGCTAGGTGAGATAATTCGTTCCCACGGGATGCGGTACCATCAGTATGTGGATGACACTTAGCTGTACATCTCAGCTCGTGGGGACCCCAGTGATGCTGTCAAAGTCCTATTGGGATGTCTGGAGGCTGTGGGGATCTGGATGGGGGCCAATGTGTTACAGCTGAATCCTAGCAAGACTGAGTAGCTGTGGGTTCGGGGGCCTATGTTATTCTGGGAGCTGTCATCCTTGGTCTTGGATGGGGTTTCTCCACCCCAGATGGACCCAGTGTGCAACCTGGGGGTCCTGCTGGACTCAACAGCTACTAAAAGAACAGGTAGCAGCCGTGGCCAGGAGGGCCTTCGCACAACTTAGTGTGATACGCCAGTTGCACCAACTTCTGGAGAGGCACTCCTTGCTTATGGTCACACATGCTTTGGTCACCTCCAGACTGGACTATTGCAATGCGCTCTACATGGGGCTGTCCTTGTTGACCATTTGGAGGCTGCAGCTGGTCCAGAATGCGGCGGCCCGGGTAGTGATGGGACGTGGGCGTTATGCCCATGCCTAGCCCCTACTCCGGGAGCTGCACTGGTTACCAGTCTGCCTCCGGGTGCAATCCAAGGTGCTGGTTATGACCTTTAAAGCCCTATATGGTAGTTGGCATCACCCTAAGAACATCTGTCCGTCCAACCAGAGCAGACCGGTTAGGGTCCCTGATTGTTCCATTGACCAGAGGGGCTCCCCTCTCTGGCACAAGAAAAAGGGCCTTCTCCGTGTCTGCACCTGCCCTTTGGAACCTCCTGCCATTAGAGCTACGGCTGCAGATGGAGTTGCTGCCCTTCAGGAAAGGACTTAAGACCTGGCTGGCGGGGCAGGTATGGGGCCCTGAAGGCAACGTGGCTCCTGCCCGCTGGCTCTTACCATAAGATGCACTCTCTCTCCCCTGTATGGGGTGGGTGGGAGTTTTAAAGGGGGGGGGGGTTCTAATGTTTTTATTGTATGGGGCTTTTAGTTTATGTAAGCCGCCCTGAATCGGGCTTCCCTGAGTGGGCGGCAAACATGTCAAAAAATTAAATTATATTATATTTAAATTAAATTACCTCTATGGGGCAATGACGTTTCATGCAGCTGTGAAGTAAGACATCCAGCCAGTTCGTTGACCATCAATATGCAGTTAGAAATATATACATGAATGGGTTCATCTGCACATGGCAATCCTTGTGGAAATCTTTTGGGTATTGTAGGGTACATACATGCACAGCATTGCAATGTCATGTTGCACTTATCTTCACATAACAAGGATACCTTTAATCTGTTGCAGGTGGGTGGAATACAGTTGCTGCACTAGGTTCAAAGACTGTGGTCATTAAAAAAACAGAGATGCTGACAAATGTGATTTATGTTTGCATTTTTGAATTTGGAGAAGGAAAGCATCCTCATTCACTGATGACTAGTAGTTTTAATTTAAGGATAGGAATCAAGGCACGAATAACAGCTGTAGTTATCAGGGTTTCAGCCTGTCAGAGATTTCTAAAGAATAATCATCATCAGTCTGGGAAAACTGACTATAAACCATATATTTAGAAGATGCAAATTACTAACTCAGTGCAGCTATAGAAAAGAAATATAAGTCCATATTCATTACGGGTGATTTCTCATGGTACATCTGAAAGCTTTTTAAAGACCTAGGAGAATTCAAGTACAGTACTGCCTCCTAACTTACAATGTAGAAGGATTTGTATGTAGAAAATAACTTACAACACACAGGAGCATTCATGTGTCTTTCCAATTGGAATGTGCAGTGGTGCGTATCTATAGTCTCTAAGGTGTTGAAAATTTCAGTTTTGTCTGATATGCCTGGTAATATTTAATACCATTAGCTGCAGAGTTACTGAAAGTGGAGAGAGTGCGTCTGATACAAAATAAAAGATAATGATCATGCCCTATAGAATGGAAGGACAGACAAAAAGACCTTGAAAAAGAAATGGCTTCTTTTTCCTGAGTCCCTGTCTCCCACAAAGTGAAAGATTGCTTCAAATAGCATTGATGTGAGAACTTGTTTTTTTTCTTCGCCATAATTTAGCAGATGTACTGTCAATGGGATAGTTTCATTCATATGCAAAAAGAACTCCCTTCATCCTTCAGATTTATGAAAGAGGCCCATGGGATGGCTGGTGAGTGGGGCTGTATGGGTCTCCATCCCATGACTACAGATGTCTGAAGAAGAGTATCTTGAATGTGAACAATGACTTTTCCTCCATAAGAGTTGCTCTTCAAGCATCTGCAATTGGCCCATGGGTCCTATTAAATATGTATTGCGTTAAAAGATTAAGTGTCATCACATTCTAATGTTCCTTCCATGTCATGGGAACCGGATAGCTAATGTATAGTTTCCTGAGTTGGTATCACATGAGGTCAGTTATGCAGTTATTATATTTCCTGCCACAATTACACTACTTTTTAAAAAAATATATCAGGTAGTTTATTTTAAAAAACACAGTAAATTGTAATAGAACAATTATATAACTAAAACGAGAAAATACCCTAAATTTTAAAAAACACCTACATTTTAAACATAAAGCTCTAAAACAGTCTTTTCCAAATAAAATCACCTTTGCTGTTTCCCTGAAAACAGACAAGACAAAGCATTCCTACCTTTAGGTACTAAAAAAGTCCTGTATCTTTGCATCCTTTGGCATATAACCAGTAGCAAAAATATCCCAAAAAGCATGCTAAAACAACATTCTTGGACATGCTAATAGGAGAAAAAGTGATACTTGTGATTATCTGGGTGGGTGGGTGGCTTGGGATTTTTTTTAAAATCTGTTTTTATATGTTTTTAATTGCTGTATGCCACCCTGAGTTGGGTTCGCCTGAGTGGGCAGCATAAAAATTTTAAAATTAAATTAAATTAAATGAGTCTGGAAGGAAATTGGTAACCAGTGTGCTTTATCTGAGCAGGTGGTTTGACTGGATATAATTGTGACAACTGAAGATATTTAGTACATTCAGTGGGGTAAGTACATACAACAAGCCACTATCAAAACAAAGCACTTTGGCTTGCCTTTCTAGTGGCAACCCTAATAGAGTTTTTAAGGTACATTAGATATCAAGAAGTGGTTTTTCTATCATGACTTCCTAGTGAGCTTCAGTGTTTTTCAGTCAGGGATTTGAGTCCTAGTTTGACATCTGTTCACTACGTCCCAGTGGCTTTCAGTTGTCCTGCAGTCTTGGACAATTTAAGCACCTTCTGGTATGAGGTTTTCTAATGAATTATAGAAATAAACTATACTGATCTAGTAAAGATCCCTGGGAAGAGAGCCTCTGGACGTTGGGGGACTTCATGGCTGAAGAACCAGAGAGACTGGTGTGGCATGTCCTCGGAAGAACTGTTCTGAGGAGTTAAGAACAGGAAGACTATCGCCATGATGATAGCCAATATCCAGAATGGATACGGCACCTGAAGAAGATCTTGTAACATTCTGTCAAATCTTTCTGATTCTTTGCTTTCTCTATTCACTTACTGTATGATATATAGATATGTACTTTAAAGTAAATGGAGCTGGCTCATGGTTTTGAGCATAGAACTGCAGTCTGAATGGAGCACAAGTCCAGTCTGTACTGTTCAAGAAACAAATTCCTCCTCTTTTCCCCCCACTTTATACCTTGGTTTAAAATGGATGGTTTCACTCAGTCATAATTATTCACATGTTTTACTTGCAAGAGGAGCTGTAGTAGAGTTTTGTTTTCCACCATTACATTTACAATTATATTTTAGTATAAATAGCCATAAAGTTGTTACCACTTCCCATCGTATTCGTACTTTCCATTTACACTGTCAGAAAAGCATCAGTTTTTCCCCCAATTATAAGTTGTGTAATGCATCATGGATTTTACTGACAGTCTTCGTGTTCTCAAAATAGCAAGAAAATTAACAGTATATATTGAGTTGGAGGATTAGAAAAACCAATTGGCAACTCACTTGATAGGCTTCAGATACACTGATGCAGAGAATGGGTCTCATTTCTTTTATTTTCATAGTTTTACTTGGTAATTAACTGAGGCCTTAATTTTTTTTTAAAGAAACAAATTGCCATGTTGAGCAATAAAGTTTTTCATGCCTGTTAGTACTAAAGTGGTGGTTGGGCAAGGAAAATAATGTTTGTTCTGTGCAATTTTCATCAGGAGTGCTGGCATTCTTTAGTAGGAATCAGCACTTCAAGGGCGGGGGGAAGCATTGGGAAAGAATAAGGCCTTGTTTCTTGGTGTTAAACAAATACACACATGCTGCATAACACAGTTATGTTTAAAGGCATAGACTCTTGTTTCATTTTTCTTGGCATTTGTTCTTCAGCCCTCTCATGACGAATGTTATTCCCTCAGGTTCTAAAATTACCAAGGTTTATTTACATTTTTGCTTCTTTGGGAATGTCACTGGCTCCTTTTAAATCTTGCTGAGCTCAGTTGACTTCTGACTCCACAATCATTCTGTTTATTTGAAAATGAAAGGAAAACAGAAACTATAAAATATGACCTCTTAAACAAAGTACAGTATTCACCATGATTCAGAGGTCTGTAGGCTTTTCGGCATGGTCTCTGAATCAAGCATGTGGGTTGTACGCATGCACAGAACTCTCCTTTGGAATCCTCTAGAGCAGTGGTTCCCAACATGGGGCACACACCTCACTGGGGGTCTTCAATTTCCAGAAACCTAACTCATACGTTGGCTGATCAGTGCTTTGGGAAATTGACTTAGACTTCTGGGAACTGAAGTCTAAAAACCAAAGATTCGGAAACCCTGGCCAAACAGCTTCTCTCCTCACTTTTTCTTTTACTGTTGCGATGGTAATAACAGTAACATCTCCTTTGCAGAGTGATTTTTTTTTGGCTTTTTCACTGAATCTCTTGCCTGCCTTCTTATTCCTCCTAATTTCTTTTATCTTTACCTACTGCACGACTGAGTGAGTTTATTTATTTATTTATTTAAAATATTTCTATCCCGCTTCCCTCACTCAAAAGTGACCCGAAGCGGTTTAACAAAAGCTGTCAGGACAAAACCAAATGGACTAAATAAGCCAGCGGGGCTGGGAAACTGATGCATCCATGCCCCAAGCCCGCTGGCATAGCCATGTTTTCAGTTGTTTTCTAAAGGGGAGCAGCTCCATCTGGAGGCGTAGTTCGGGTAGCAAGAGGTTCCAAAGAGCCCCAAAGGGCTGACACGGAGGAGGCCCTCCTCCTGGTCCCTGTCAGATGGGCTTCTTTCGCTGAAGGGACCACAACCGAGCCCCTCTGGTCTGCCCTTGTGGGATGGGTTTGACACCTTGGGGTGATGCGGTCTTTTAAGTATCCTGGACCACAGCCATGAAGGGCTTTAAAGGTTAAAAAAAAAAAGCACCTTGAATTGCACCCGGAGGCACACTGGCAACCAGTGCAGCTCCCGAAACAGCAGAGAGGCATGGGCATAAAGTCCATGCCCCATCACCACCCAGGCAGCTGTGTTCTGGACCAGCTGAAGCCTCTGAATGGTCATCAAGGGCAGCCCCATGTTGATGAATGATCATCAAGGGCAGGCCCATCAAGGGCAGCACATTACAATCCAATCTGGAGGTGACCAGAGCGTGAGTGACCATGAGTAAGGAGTCCCAGTCCAGGAGCGGGCGTAATTGGTAGATGACACGAAGCTGTGCAAAGGCCCTCCTGGCCACGACTGCTACCTGCTCCTCGAGCAGTAGTCACGAGTCCAGGAGGACCCCCAGATTAAGCATCAGATCTGACCGGGGCAGAGATGCCCCATCCAGAACCAAAGAGTTCCTGGCTCTGTCCCAGCTCCTGCCAACCTAGCAGTTCGAAAACAAGAAATTGCAAGTAGATAAATAGGGACCACTTCGGTGGGAAGGTAAACAGCATTCTGAGCACGGAAACATCTGCAGACACAGACAGCACTGGCTCTTTGGCTGTAAACAGAGATGAGCACCACTAGAGTCAGATGTGACTGGCTTTCAAGCAAGGGCGGCCTTTACCTTTACTCTTGTTTAAGAAAATGTTCCTTACAAAAGAGTATATGTTCAGATCATGTTTCAGTGCTTATGGAAAAGCTTTAATAAGCTTGGCTTCCTTTATTCATCATATAAAAAGTTATTACTGTGCTCTCCTTTTTATTTTTCATTATGTATGTGCCACCATGCACAAGTGGGTAAAAATGCACTAAAATAAATGGTTTTGTCAACGTTTTAGAGTCAAAATTGTATCATAGAATAACTTCAGTCTTCAGATTTTGCCTTTGGCTAATCCATCCTTTTTCTTCTTTTGTTCATATTCATAAACTGAAACTTTATTTATGTTCTTGGATCTTTGTTTTGTTAATCTATAAATCAGTCCATACGATGAGCCCATTGAGTTTGTTTCTGTTAATTAGTCTGCAGATCAAGTACTGTATATTCGGTTTGTCATAAGTATGTAATGGACTCATTATAGGACTAGATTCTTGGGATATTTTCATTGAAATGAAAATCAGTGATGTATCCGCTACAATTTTGTGTTTTCAGCTTGAAGGCTTTTATGTACTGATTCTATGAAACATTTCAGGGGAAAATCCTTTATTTATATCACCTCCTCCCAAAAAACAAAAACAAAAACCACCCGCTTGAACACTGTTATTTCTACTTTGAAATTATTTCTTAATGTTACCCTGGAAATGTTTCCAAGAAAACTTACAATTGGAATAAAGTGCAAGTCTTATTTTAGTAGGATGATAGAAGAAATTTCAAGGAAATGTTCATGGGTTGAAAATGTTCAGATGGAGAAATCTATTTGTTTGTTACATCCTAGAAGCTGTCCACAAATAGAGTAGAGTAGGTGGATGTGACGTGAGAGAGCTAGTTGATACGAAATGAGGAGACAAGAATAATTTCTGTAAGCTTCAACAAGTAAAAATAAGACAAATAAATGGAAAGAAGCAAAAGTTTACTACATAACTGTATTTGATGCACATTTATGTGCAGGAAGAATCTCATCAAAGCTGTATTATTATTATTATTATTATTTATTAAATTTATATACCGCAGTTCTCTGCCCAATGGGAGACTCAATGCGGTTTACAAAGTACAATTTACAAGTTACAGTATAAAAATATCACAAAAATATCACAAAAAATACAACATATCAATATCATCATAACAACATCGCAATAAAGTATCAAAAATCAATATCACAGTAAACAAAGCATTACAAAAGCAAAATCACAGAGCATGAAATACAATGTTAGAAATACAGATACAATACAGTAGCCCAATACAGTATAAGGCTGTAGCCTTATAGTCTTCTTATCACTTGGTTAAGTTTCCTTTAATCCAGGTTTCATGTGAAATAAAATCTGCTTTGTTAAACAAGCCTACTTTCATAGCTCATGTTCTTGTTTTTTATTTTGCAGATTTAACATTAAAAAAAAACAAAAATATCCCTGCATTCCAACCATTTTCTCACATTTCCACCATTTCCATTTATGTTGGGAATGTGAGGAGATTCGGAAAAATATGGAAAATTATTAATGAAATGAATTTGGTATTAGATCCAGCAGAGCAGATGAATGGTTGAGATTTAATGTATACAGCAGGGGTTGCCAACCTTTTAAAGTCAGGGGCCGAGTCAAGCTCCCTCAGACAGTTGAAGGGGCAGACTGGTGGTTCCCCCACCATTTATGGCTGCCGTAAACATGTTTACAACAGCTGCGGGCATATTTACGGTTATCATAAATGCGCTTACAACAGCCATAAATAAGTCTGGGGCCAATTCCAGTGGCTGCGGCGACTGCTGGAGTAAGGGCGTGGGGTGGATTATTTGGCACCATGAGCCGGATGCAGCCCACAGGCCATAGGTTGCCTACCCCTAGTATACAGCATTACTGTCTGAGGTGAAGAACTAATTCATTGATAATGTAGATTTAATTTATATATGATACTTAATGTGCTCTGGAACATGATAGCAAATTATTGACTAAAATCCTGTCACTTAGTGCACTAGGTAACAACTAGAGTAGGCCCACTGTATCTTGCCAAATCCCAATTGACTCAAAGTGCCTACTCTAGTGCAACCAACTACACTAAGTAACAGGACTTCAGCCACAGTTTTTGGCATCTTGAGGAAAATCAGATATTTGAGTGGTTCTTACTTGAAGTGCTTTTGAGTTCCACTGGTGGCATTATGAGTTAGGAAACACTGGCCTATTTTGAAACAAGGATAAGCCTGTCAAAGTATCTCAAGGGAGGAAATTTGGTCATGTCCTTGCTATCCAGACTTCAAGCTGTCATTGACAAAGGATTTTCAACCAAGTATTAAAAGCAATCTTTCAGTTTCTGCTGATGTTAGTTTGTTTCATTACTTATAAGCCACCCAAAATGGTTGTGTGTTTCTGCTAATGTCTTTCCTTCCTGAATGTTCAGTGGCCCACTTTGGTCAAACCCCTTGCATTAAAGCTGACAGTATTGAATTAGCTTACATATTGAGTGTTTCTTTTCATCTTCACTGTGGTATGGTGCATAGCCACATGCCCAATTTTTTTTAATCCCTGTTCAAATATTTCTGGACCCAAATGTATGAATTCTTGCCTCCTAAAGGATTTGCAGGGATTGAGCAGTAGGTGATGCACATAAACTTCTGTTAATTTTGCTGGTTATGACACTGTTGTTGCAAGGTACTGTAAAGGTGAAGGTTTCCCTTGCTCGAAAGCCGGTTGTACCCAACTCTAGGGTTCAGTGCTCATCTCTGTTTCAAATCCAAAGAGCCAGTGCTGTCTGCTTCTGCAGACATTTCCGAAGTCATGTGGCAGGCATGACTAGACATCGGAGCTCACAGAATGCTGTTTACTTTCCCACTGAAGTGGTCCCTATTTATCTACTTGCAATTTCTTGCTTTCGAACTGCTAGGTTGGCAGGAGCTGGGACAAAGACAGGAGCTCATTCCATCCTGCAGTACTTGGGAATCGAACTGCTGACGTTCTGCCTCCCAGTCAGCGTCTTAGCCACTTGAGCCACTGCAAGGTTACTGTACTTAGAAGGTTTTCCTTAACGATCACTAGAATGTAATTTCTGGTCTCAGCATGGCATGCATATTTATGAACTCTGGGTCTGATAGAAAACAAAACAGAAAAAACTAAAAAGACTAATAGAAGAACACCAAGAAGACTAAATATCTTGTTATAAGCCGGGCACCAACTCACTTCAAGCTAATGGCAGGGACACAAGAAGTCAAAAGAGTAGATAATATTGTCTATTTGGGGAGAATTCTAAATGAAAAATGGGATCCTGAGATAGAGATTAAAATATGAATAAAAAAGCAAGATCCACTTTCAATAAAATGTGACATTTGTTATGCAGTAGAGATCTTACTCTCATAATGAAGATCTGAATAGCGAGATGTTACATATTCCCAGTGTTGCTATATAGAGTCAAAGCTTGGACATCTGGATAGAAAACCGAAGCTTTTGAAATGTGGCTCTACAAACTGCTGCTAAGAATATCATGGTTTGACCATGTGACTAATGTAGCAGTGTTGCACTAGATCTATAAAGAACAAGAACTATTTAAGACCATGGAACAAAGAAAGTTCCAATACCGTGGCCATATCATGAGGTATTTGACATGAAGTACTACTTAGGAAGAAAGGCCCTGGACGTAGGCAGACTTTGTGGTTGAAGAACCTGACTGGTGTAGCATGTCCTCGGAAGAACTGTTCTGAGAAGCTGAGAACAGGGAGACTATAGACATGATGATAGCCAATCTACACAACAGACATGGCACTTGAAGAAGAAGAAAAGAGGTTTGATAGACAGGCCATAAAGTCTGAAGAAAATTAATCTGAGTCTTCTCTAGGACCAAGCTAAGTATTATCAATTAAGGTCAGCTGGTTACTAAAAGCCATAAGTCCCCTTGGTCCAAACATTTGCAGCTTCACTGGGTGGGGCTTTCCTACATTGATTTTTCATATCTTACTGAATACAGTTAAATAAGAGGCTTGTGTCCGCTACCTTGTATTTAACATTATCCAGAAATAATACTTGTCAAATATGTTATAGCAGGATCTGCTGTTCAGTTACTAACAAACTAATGTGTGAGATTGTTTCCTCCAAGCACTTTATGACTTGGGTTTAGTAAAAAAAAAAAAAAACTTATTAAAAACCTTGTTTAAAATCTTGTTTATAAGATAACTAGCAGAGGTTGCCCGGCATTGCCGGGCTGTTTTAAATTGTGTTGGAAGGTTAAATTGTGTTAATGTTTTTAAAAAATTATCATTATATAATCTGTAGTAGTTAGGATGTAGTGCTTATATGCCAGCTCAGTTGTGCAGCTCTATTACCATTGTCTAACCTAACATAAACACTAGTCATGCCTGCCACATGACCATGGAAACGTCTGCAGAAGCAGACAGTGCTGCCTTTTCGGCTATGGAACAAAGATGAGCTCTGAACCCTAGAGACATATCCAACTGGCTTTCAAGCAAGGGAGAACTTTACTTCTTTCTTTCTTTATGTTGGTCATCTCTTTTTTGCTAGTTTCCCTACAGGTATTTCTTTCTGCACTTTCCCCCATTTATGAGAACCATCTTTCTTCCTGTATTGATTCATTTCAACCTATGTCTGGAAGCAAAGGGAATCACATTAAATAGTATTTTATTTTTGCATGAGATTAATGCTAATGCTTACAAAGGGGGAAATATATTCCTGCGATTTAATTTCTATTCTCTGGTTGATTTTCAATTATTTAATTTTGCAGAGAGCTGTCATCTTGCTTATTGTCTGCTGAGCTCATATTAGAGAATTAGTGATAGAAAACTCCTATTACGCTGTCTTGCAAGTGCTGGATTACTCCCTGCACTATCATCTTGAGTGCTTGTCCATTCTAATTTTAAATAACTCAAGCAATGTGGTGGTGTAATTTCCTGCTGGAGACTGTTGTTCTATATAATCAATGCTACTGACAGGAATTTTCCGTGATATACAGTCTGCAGTCCCTGGCCTTTAATTGGAGCCAGCCCTGTCCAGGAAATGGCCTCCAAACTGCAGCTTATGATGAAAAGGTTAATGTCCATACAAACCCTGCAGCGCTTGGTATTCTTCAGAGTTCTGCAGATTGATTTGGTAATACTTAGCATAATTTTGTGCCTTCGTTCTTGGTGTACTGAACCCCAGTTGCATAGAGTGTCTTTAAATGTAATTTCATGTTTGTTTGATAGAACTGCTTTTCCTAAATGTCCATAGCTACTTAATGTACGTCTTTCAAATGTGTTAACAACAGTAGTAGCTTGTTGTGTACCCTTTCTGCTTTGTAGGATATATGTACTTGTAAATATTTTATTTAATGAAAGTACATATTGGACATGTTGTTGTTCAGTCGCACAGTCGATTCCAACCCTTTGTGACCCTATGGACCATTTCCCGCCAGGCACCTCTGTCCTCCACCATCCCCCCCAGCCCTCCCAGTTCTGTGCCCATTGTGTCCACAACACCATCTAGCCATCTCATCTTTGGCCTCCCCCTTCTTCTTTTGCCCTCCACCTTTCCCAGCTCAAGGCTTTCTCAAGTGAATCCTCCCTTCTCATTTGATGTCCAAAGTACTTCAGCTTCATTTTTACTATTAGACCACTGTTTTGCTTTCCAAATCTGGCATATTGAATGCAGTAATTTGATTCCATCATCTTTTAGGGCTTTGAAAAATTCAACTGGGATACCATGATTTCCACTAGCTTTGTTGTTTGCAGTGCTTTTTAGTGCCTTTCTGACTTCAGTCTCTAGGGTGTCTGGCTCATTTTCAATTTCCTCATTTTTGCTATTATCAGGAGTGTTGAGGTCCTTTTTGTAGAGTTCCTCTGTGTACTCTTGCCATCTTTTCTTAATTTCTCTTCTGTATCAGCTAACTCCTTTCCATCTTTGTCCTTTATGGTGGTCATTTTTGCTTTAAATATTCCCTTGATTTCCCCAATTTTTTAAAAGAGCTCTAGTCCTGCCTTTTTTGTTGTTTTTCTCCATTTCTTTGCCTTCTTCGTTCAAGTAGTTTTCTTTATCTCTCCTTGCTTTTCTTTGAAATTCTGTATTCAAGTGATTGTATTTTTTCCTTTCTCCCTTGACTTTTGCGTTCCTTCTTTCCTCTGCTATTTTAATGTACAAATCTATATCTATTTAGTTTCTTTCATTTGGATTGTTACCAGAGTTTCAACAGCTCTGTATTTTCCAGTATTCAGCCAGGCATCATGCAATATGACATTATGAATAGACTTCTCCACTCTTTTTGTGAAACTGGGAATATGTAACAGGATTAAACTGTAAACCTTGTCACTTTAATATCTCAGCACTAATGTAAATTCTCTTTCACTTACTTTAGGTAAACCAATGCTCCTTGAAAGATAGGAAGTGCCACAGGGATTACTTGAAAATAGTAACATTATTCAAGCATTTGGTTTACATTTTACTACAACATGAGGAACTGAAAGCTCTAGTTCCAATCCTTTTGTCTTCCGTTTTTCCAGAATTCTAGCTCACATGAGCTCTCTCACAGGTTTTCCATTCAGACTCCTTGCCTCCCACCCATGAGAAGGTGAGAAAGCTTTGGATGAGATAGATAAGACTGGATGCTCCCCCCTTTTTTATATTTTAGAGTTAAGGTTAGAGTTAGGGTCAACACACAGCACAAACTCTTATACAGGTGAAACTGAAAATTCGAATATCGTGCAAATGTCCATCCATTTCACATAAAAGGTGAAACAAATATATGAGATAGACTCACTACATGTAAAGCGAGATATGTCATGCCTTAATTCGTTATAATTGTGATGATCATGGCGTACAGCATACATGAGATTATGTGATGATTAGGGGGTGCATGAGATTGGTGGGTTGGGGTTTTCATAAGCTGTAAGCCATAAACATCAATATTATAACAAAGTAAGGCTTGAACTATTATTATTATTATTATTATTATTATTATTATTATTATTATTATTATTATTATTATTATTATTATTATTATTATTATTATTATTATTATTATTATTATTATTATTATTATTATTATTGGGTCATTTATATCCCGCCCTATTGGCGCACGCTCCACCCAGGGCGGCTAACAACAAAAAGGAGAAGGCTCATTACAATAGGAAGAAGCCTTCTTCAAGCATACAATACATAATAAAATACATAAAATACAATAATCAATATGATACAATACAATGTAGTTTCACTTTACAAAAATCAATCTCCATGAAAAAGAGGGACAAATCCATGCAGTCCAAGAAGAGACAAGTTAGCGGCAACGGTGTCTGCAGAGGCAGAGTCCCACCTTCGAATCCTCCAAGCAGGCAGGCTCAAGGAGGCAGCATCTGCAGAAGGTCCTTTATGCCCTGCAGGGGCTGGAGCAGGTGTTCCCCATTTCCCCCCCCCCCAGTTTGCCAGACTGGGAGTAGGGCTCCAAGCCTCGGCGTCCCACCTTCAAGTCCTCTGAACAGGCAGGCTCAAGGAGGCGGAGAGGCTTTGCATGCAATGAGTCTATCTCATATATTTGTTTTACCTTTTAAGTTGCATTACTGAACTGAATGAACATTTGCACGATATTCTAATTTTTCGAGTTTCACCTGTATAAGTCTTTGATATATTAATACAGGGATTCTCAACCTACAGCCCGTGGCATCATTTTGTGTGGCCTGCATCGCCGCTGTCACTGTCACCAGAAGCGGAAGCGTTTATGGCAGACGGAAATGTGCCTGCAGCTGACATAAATGCATTTACGACAGCTGCAGTCACATTTTATGGCAGCATTTACAGCCCGGGGGGGGGACCACCAGTCCAGCCCACTTAGCTGTCTCAGGGGGCATGGTCCAGCTCAAGGCTTGAAAATGTTGAGAACCCCTGTATAAAGCTATGTGCTGAAAAATGTAAAACATCAAGATAAAAACATAAGAAATGCCATGCTTCATCAGACAAAAATGATATCTATCTCAACAATATGATTACTCAGTGACCAATAAGTTGTTTAGTCTATGAGGGCACTTGTACTCTGTTTTAAGTTATCTAGCAATTGATATCCAGAGGCATTTATAATCATTTTGAATAGTAGCTGTTGATGACTTTATCCCACATAATTTTCCCCCTCTTTGCATTGAACTCTATTGTGCCATTTAATTGTACTCCAAATTGTCCCATTTTGAAAAGATACTTTTGGAGCTATTCACAATGTTTTTTAAACCACCCTAAAATCTGGTGTCTTCAGGTAATTTGTGAACAGTTAAAAAGCACTGGGCTCAGTATCGATCCCTGAGAAACCCCCACTCAGATCCTTTCAGTGTGAGAATTATTTATTCCTACAACTTATTTTGTGTTGTTTAAACTATTTTCCACATGGGGGGTGTCTTCTCTTATCCCATGGTTGCTAAATTAACTCAAAACTTTGTGAAATCCAAGTTAGTGTGTCTATCAAATGAGTCCAGTCTCTGTGCTTATTGATACAGTACTGCCGAAGAATCCAAAATATGAATAATCTTTCCTTGCAAACCATTGTAAGTTTTTTCAACTAGGCTTGTTTTTCTGTTTGTTTTGCAATTTTATTCTTATAAAGCTCTCTGTCAGTATATTCAGGTGTCATACAGTTTAAAGAAACATGCCTTCCCTTTAAAAAAAAAATGACCTTCCTAATGAAGCAATTGGGCTGTTTGTGCAGATTAACTGTATTTGGGTCATGTTTGCTACACATGGAGATCAGACAAACAAGATTTTAAACTATACACCAAGACATCTTGAAGCCCTATAATTTAAAACTTTCAGTCCCAATAATATACTGTGCCTCTCACTCACATAGGATTGACATACTCATTTTTCCTGCAAGTCTTTTCAATTAATGTAGTATTTCAACTACAAGCCAATTTGAGAGAACTTCCTTGAATAAAATTCTTCTGAGAATAACATCAGAATCTTTATGAAAGCCAATATGTAATTCTGTCCACTCTGTTTCCTTTACCCATTGATTTCCTTATTTGATTTAAGAACTAATTGGATTTTGCTGGTTGTAATCACATATATTCCACTTGAATCCAAGTTTGTTGCATGTATCTTCTCTGTAGATAATTGGGCATTAGTTTAGTTGAAGGAATATTACTTTATGCTTCTACTGAACTTAAAGCTTCAGGGTTGACAAATTATAAGGCCTATTCCATATATACATTCTTACTTTGCTTTCGCTTTGAATATCAGCACAGATTAACTTTTCCAACACAAAAATCTTCTGACTTCTATGAGCTCTGGAATGATGTGCATCATAGCGGTCCCACCAAACCAGTGGACAGATTTCTACATGTCATGTACACCAACATAAGTGTAGTGGCATAAGTTGCAACATGTGTCTGTCATGTGATTTGTCATACAAGTGCTGATTCGGTAGCAATTCACTCTGATTTACCGCATCATATTTATGCTGCTGTAACAAAGCAAGAATATAGCTGATTCTGTTTCCACACTTTTAAAATGCTACAGGAGACCACAATTTGGGCAACAGGTATTCTGTTCTGTCTCATGAACCTGCTTATGTACATTTGTATACAGTAAAACCCCTACTTAGGAGGGAAAAAAGTCCGTTCTGTAGGCTTTTGCTTAAATTGGTTATTTATGTAACTCGAAACAACCCCATAGAAAAAATTATTTTTACGTAACTCGAAGCAAACCCATAGGAAATTGTGTAAATCGGGACATGGTTTTAGCATAAAATCATTATGTAAGTTGAATTTTATGTTACTCAAGGCATATGTAACTCGGGGTTTTACTGTACGAACAAATAACTTACCATAGTCAATTGCTGAACTGGTGTTTGAATAAAGATTTAAAGAGAAGACAGCTGAAATGCAGTATCTGTCACTGCCAAAATTACTGCCCATCTATAACTATAGTGACCTGGATTTGCAGAAATATTTTATGAAAGTTGTGTTTCTGTGTAAAGTGAAGGAAGCAGAAAGCTGTTCACATGCAGGCCCTTGAACTATAGTTTCACTTTGGCTAATACAGAGATCAGCAGCTGTCATTAAATGATTGTAAGAAAATTTAGGTGATTGCAATGGTGGTGTTATAGGTCCCCCAATGGTTATGACCAAGCAGTTTGTTTACTGTCTGAATTGTAAATACATTGTTCTACCTAGATACATGGATTGTATCTGCTGGCTATCTTTACACAAACAGTTGTCCTGTGGGCAAATAAAACATCTACTTTTGTTGTTCTTTTGATGAATGCAGGTTAACACAACATTGGTAAAGGTTGCCCTTGCTCGAAAGCCAGTTGCATCCGATTCTAGAGTGCAGTGCTCATCTCTGTTTACAGCCAAAGAGCCAGCACTGTCTGAATCTGCAAACATTTTTGTGGACATGTGGCAGGCATGACTAAATGTCAGAGTACATGGAATGCTGTTTACCTTCTGACCAAAGTGGTACCTATTCAGTGGTGGGCAGCTACCGGTCCGCCCTAGTCTGCATGGGGGGGGGGGGGTGTAAAAATTTCCAGTGGCCACACCCACTTCCCCACTTGTGCTTGCGCACCAAGCAAGCCAAGCTGGCATTTCCTGCTTTGAGTGTGGAGGCGACAGCAGACTGGAGGCATCGGGCAGGCCTCCAGCTGTGTTGGGCGTTCGCGCGGTTCCCTCTTCCTCTCCTCCACTGCTCCGGCACGGCTCTGCCCGATGCCAGCCCATCTCTGATGAGGGGCTGCCGAGGGCCTCTGGCGCAAGGCCTTCTCCTCCTCTCTGCCACCACCACGCCTCAGTAGGCCTCTGCTCTACCACCGACTGCATGGTGGCAGAGAGGCAGAGGAGGAGGCCTCGTGGCTGAGGCCCTCGGTGACAGCACGGCAGCAGCCTTGCACCAGAGGCCCTCGGCAGCGCCTCATCAGAGACGGGCCGGCATCATGCAGAGCCGTGGCCGGAGCAGCGGAGGAGAGGAGGAGGGAACCGCACGAATGCCCAACACAGCTGGAGGCCTGCCCGCCTCCACTCTGCCTGCCTTGCCCTACTGGTCGGGGGGGGGGAGGAAGAAGAAGACGCTCCTGCTGCCACCACCACCACCCCCGGACCCAGGGAGTAGAGGAAGAGGGAATCGCGGACGTGCGGTGCTGATGCCTCCACTCTGCCTGCCTTGCCCCACTGGTCCGGGGGGGGGGGAGGAATAGGAAGACACTCCTGCCGCCTCTCCCCCCCCCGACCCAGGGAGGAGAGGAAGAGAGAACCTACGACAGCCCGACGCCAATGACTCCCCTCTGCCTGCCTTGCCCCACTGGTGGGGGGAGGAGGAAGACGCTCCTGCCACCTCTCCCCCCTCTCTCTCACACACACACACAGGGAGGAGAGGAAGAGGGAACTGTGACTGCCTGACGCGGCTGGCTTGGGGGGGAGGAAGGCGGGCAGTCTCCCCTGTTGCTGCTTTGCCATTGCTGCCTCCCCCCCCCCCCAATGGTTCTCAGGGCAAGGAAGAAGACAGAGCCACGCTGCCTGATGCGGCCGCTTGCCCCTTCTCGGCAAGTCTTTTTGTTTTGTTTACTTTGTTCTCTCTCTGATTAATTCTGATGGGATTCCCACTTCCTTCTAATTTATTCTGCCAGCTATGCATCCAGGCAAACAGCAGTTTTACTGCACACGTTGGGACGTAAATTATCTCCATTAAAACCACAGATGTCATCCCATGAATTTTAGCCTAATCCCTAAATCTCACTTGCTCTGATGTACATTTCTTTGGGTAAACTTAATAGTAGGAGAGGGCAGAGGAAAGATGCCTTGACAATATCAACACTATCATAGATTATTATTATTATTTAAATCTGTGTGTGTGTGGGGGGGGTCTGGTGCAGGCTAAGGGGTTTATTTTTGTTTCGTTTACTCTGATATGCTTGAAACACATGCTACCATTTTAAAAAAATTATTCTGTGCAAGCATATCAGAGAGTAAACAAAACAAAAAGACAACGTACTAACTGCTGTATTTTAATGTGAGCTTTTGTGGATCAATTCCACTGGCTCTTTGACTATAAACAGGGATGAGTACTGAACTCTAGAGTTGGATATGACTGGCTTTCAAGCAAGGGCAACCTTTACCTAATAACAGAAGATCCCTGTTTGGTATTCAGATTTGCTGTGGTTAGTAAAGGTAAAGATCTCCCTTGCTCAAAAGCCAGTCGTATCCGACTCTAGGGTGCAGTGTTAATCTCCATTTACAGCCAAAGAGCCAGTGTCTGTTTGCAGAGGTTTTCATGGACATGTGGCAGGCATGACTAGATCACATGGCTAACCCAGCTAGTCACATGTCCAGGTTATGCACCGCCCACATATTTGGCTCCGCCTACATATTTGGCTCCACCCACAGAGTTAGCCCCACCTACAGAGTTAACCCCACCCATAGTGTGGTAGTAAAAATATTTGGTGCCCAACACTGTACCTATTTATGTGCAATTTCTTGCTTTTGAACTGCTAGGTTGGCAGGAGCGGGGACAGAGACAGGAGCTGACTCCGTTGTGCAGGACTCATGTCTCAAACTGCTGACCTGCTAATCTTCAAGTCATGAAGTTCAAAGCCTTAACCACTAAACCACCACAGTGCCTTAACACAACATACAAGTGCAAAAAAAGAAGAAGCAAGCACAGATGAACATAGGCATGTAAATTGTTCCATTTGGTGGGTGCAAATGCAGTTTAAGAGAGATATTCTTTCACAGTTGGGGGGAAGGAGGGGAAACTGGGGAAACAGCTGTTCTGTGATTTGCAAGTGTTTGCCCTTGATAATTCCTGTAGCATTAAATGAGTAAGATCTTAAATTGTGTTTGCAGGATTAGATTGTGTAGGACTGTGTAATTTACATCTCACTATCTCTTGAATTCTCAGACAAATGTTTTCTCCTGGATGACTTTGCATATTGTACTAAAAAGCAGGCTCACAGGAAACTGCTTTGTCTAGCCAAGTGTGTCAGGATTAGTTGAATAAAGGCTGCCTTGGGATCTTTTGAGCTTTAAAAAAAGATACTTGAGGTTTTATTTTTATATGAACAAATGTTATTTGCTACAGATGGTTTATAATGTTTTGTGGGCCATCTTCTGTATCAAAACTGTTCTGGGAATATGTCATGGAAGATGATGGGCTGATTTTGGTTATGACCAGTGTACATAATATGCATATTTATTTCATTTTGAATTGATTTATTGCACCTTTAAGATAGTGGCTAAAGAAGCAGCATATAAAAGCAGGATAAAACTGTCAGCAGAGAATAAAACATTTTGGCATATAAAATAAATTAAATACACTGATAGGATAGGATTGGAAGATGAAGTAACAGTAAATCAGTTTCTAAAATTCCTGGGAGAATCAAAAGTATTAAAGTAACAATAATGAAGGTGCTACATAAGCTTTGCTTGCAGACATTATACTACAGATGGAGTTCAGTGATAGTTTAATGAGCATGCCTAGTGCCAAGTCATAGTTAATTGACATGTTTCACCTACCATGGCATATTCTTTCCCTAAAAATGATAATTTCAAGTAAGCATGATTGGTTTACTTTAGGTTTTTGACACCTTCCCATATTTTTACTCAGAAGACTATTCTAGTTGCACATCATTTTGTTTAAATGCATTTTCTCATTTGTCTTCTCATACATGGTGTTTCCTTTCTAACAACTCTAGAAAGGTAAAAAAAGTTTTTAAATATTCTGAAATTCAAAGGCAAGAATCTTAAACTGAAAAATAATAAGTTGGTGTATTTTAATTGTTTCTTTGTTCAAGGCTTTTATACAGACTTCTGGTTGCTTCGTCCATAATTAGTTTGTTAGGGTCTGTCTTTTTCTCCCGTATCCTTGTGCCTCCCCCCCTCTTTGTGGTGGTACAGATCTGTTTCCTACTGGCCCTTGTTCAGTTGTGAGAAGGATGCCTGAAGGCAGAAATAAAACCCGGCTGTTTACTATCTCCTCAAAATTGGAAGTATTTAGTAGCTTCTGCCACTGGGCTCACATTGGTTAAGGGGACTACACTACTGATTTGAACTATCCAAATTAATCCAACACAGTGAACTAATATCTGAATAAAAATCTGCATCAGCCCGTTTAACATTGAGGTTGGCATTTGTAATAGTATATATACACAGAAAATCTTACCACAATTATAGAACCCAAACACCATACCATAAAATCTTTTTTTACATCTAATGAAGTGTATCTCACAATCAGGAATTTAGCACATACTGAGTAAAGCGCACCCCATGAGCAAGGAGCTTTTGAACCAGGGGGGCTTTCCCTCTGTCCAAATGTGGCAACCCTGCAAACCACCACATTTCTCTGTATGCTTCAAATATCTTATCCAAAGCAGTGGGAGGAGTTGAAATGGGAGTTACAAAGGAAGGCAAAATAGATAACCCTCAATTCTCCTTTCTCCAGAAGAAGCATTTTGCGCATTTGTCATACCTTAAAAGTCAATAAGTAGGTGAAAGAGGAGAAAGGGGAATAAACACTACATCTAACCTATACATTTATAAATAAATAAATAAAATTGGATATAGCTGTGCTAGCTGAAAAATTCTGGGAGTTATTGATGCATGTTCACTCTACCTGCATCTACTGTACCTTGATGAATGCGGGTATACATCACTGAAAGAAAAACAAATATTTTAATATGTAAATACTTAAGAGCAATAATCACACAATTTTGTTAAGTGGAACTCCAGTACTATGGGGCAGACATACTAGAGATATGTATCCTAAGTTTCCTAATGACAATTTACTATCATTAAAGCTTACAATTTAAATTTGAGTCATTCTTTTTTTGTGTTCATGTTACAGGCTTCTAGACTTTGTCTCTGGTTTAGAGCTAATGAACGAAATGAACCTGAACTCCCTTGTGAGGTTTTGGTATGGAATTGCTTATTTTCCAAATGTTTCATTGAGAAAATAACATAGTAGTTTAGGCAGTGAAAGCCTACACTCTTTTTCTGTTTCTATCGAAGCCTTGTTGAGATGTAAGGTCTGCTCTTGTATGTTTATTCAGGCATCAATCACAATCAAGTCTCTTTCTAGTTCATCTGAAATGGCATTGTAATCCTATTTTTATCAGTTCCTTCCTGTTCACCAGACGGTTAAAGTAGTATGAGCTGGGGTCAGGAATATCTTAATGGATTTGGTTCCCAAAGATATCAGTGACCAAAGGAAGAGTTCTGTTGAAATTTCTTCCTGATCTGATCCAGGCAATAGCAGGGTGTAGAAAGAAGGCATGCAGAGCAAAGAAAAATGTTGTTTAGGGAGACGCTGTTGATAGAATAGCTAGGCTGTGTATAGCAGAGAGCAAAGAAAACAGTGCTGTGTAATAATAAAAGTTAGCATTTGAAGATGAATTGTAGTTTACTTGGTGCCTTCAAAGTACAAAACACTTGATAAAGAGTGGGTTATTACAGGCTCTTACCCACAAGACCTAGTGGTAAAATGGAAAGTGTTTGTTTCTAGTCACCATAGTGATGCATTCTATGATCACTTTTCCAACTAATTTACAAGTAAGATGAGCTGTTCAGGTTTGCTGGAATTTGTCATTAGGCCTCAATGATATAAAGTTTGTAGATATAGTACATCAGCAAAACAAGATCAGATTTAGATATTGTATTGGTTAAAAGGTCAATTACAGTCATACCTAGAAGTTGTACCTAATGTTTGGAGGAGATAAAATCTGCCAGATGATTTTTTTTGTTGTTCAGTCGCACAGTCGATTCCGACCCTTTGCGACCCTATGGACCATTGTCCTCCAGGCACCTCTGTCCTCCACCATCCTCTTCAACCCGCCCAGCTCTGTGCCCATTGCGTCTACAATACCATCTAGCCGTCTCATTTTGGCCGCCCCCTTCTTCTTTTGCCCACCACCTTTCCCAGCATCAAAGCTTTCTCAACTGAATCCTCTCTTCTCATTTGATGTCCAAAGTACTTTAGCTTCATCTTTACTATTTGACCAGAGTAATACTTGTGAGAAATCTTCCTAAAGCAGTGGAGTTTGTCCCAGACAGATGATCTTGGTATTCCATCATCAAACATTTGTGTGATGCATCTATACAAAGTTCTGAGTTGCACAGTACCTTTTTCTTGAATCTCTAGAAATGTACAAATGACTTGAGCTTTCAAAGACATTTCATCTTGAAAAGATAGTATGAAAATTGAGGTTAAAATAATTAGTCAAAAACTGGGCCCTCTTCGAACAAAACTGCCAGTAAGATCAGTGGGAGTTTTGCATGAAAATCCACTTAAAATAGAAACTGACAGGCTTTTAGAACTCCTGCTCAGTCAGAAGAATAAGGAATTTGCCAGAGGCTCCATGCATTTGTTCCAATTTGCTAAGCAATCTTTTCTTCCTTAGCTTCAGTGAAAGTAGATACCACTAACTGGCCAGAATCCTGTTGATGGTTATTGTTATTTTCATGTACCAGTGCTCAGGCAATCTCAAGATACTGTATGCCTTGAAAATCCCATTCTTTGTTTTGCTGTAATTTGTTCCAGGCTGAATGGCCTACTTCAATGTAGAACCTTTTTATAATCCAATCAAAGTATGTAATGCTAAGAATCTTTCCCAAACATCTGTGTTGGATTTTTTTTTCTTCTGGCCTATTTTCGTTATAATTTTTCACGTCTCACTTGCATATATTGCAGTTAGTAGGACAGCAGTGTTAAACAAATGAAGTTTAATTGCAGTGTCTATTGCCCCTGATGACCAAATATCATTCATTAGTTGAAATACAGCTGGTGCCTTTCCAATCCTGCACTTCACTTCAGTTCTCCCATTGGTGGCCAGGATGATACCAAGGTAGGTAAATTTGCAGACCTCTTCAATGGTTTGGTTCCCGATTATTATTCTGACTTTTGTTTGATGATCGATATTCATTACTTTGGTCTTTTCACTACTGATTAAAACTCATATATGGCAGCAGAATCAACAAATGCAGGACAGCAAGCTGAAGCAAAGGGAGGGTAATTAATAATTTAACACTTAGACTACTAGTTTTGTGCTAGTTGCATAACTTTGCACATGACCAAGCATGTTAGCAGCAATTAACTCCCATGATTTACACAGTTACATTTACTAAATTCCCATTAGAATTCTGGTTATTAAGTTTGTGATGATGATATTAAGAGAAAAAAATATTTGAGAAGTTAAATTTGGATTGGTTTCAGAAATTAAAGGTGGATAGCTGGAATAAAAAATATAGAAGAGAAGCAGGGATAGATAGAACAAAGATGGAATTTGAAGAATTGGTAATAAAGATAAGAAAAGGGGAAAGGAGTATTAAGGGTCTTGTAAGCAAACTGTATACTATATTGAATAAGGGTAAAGATCCACATGAAGATTTGAAACGGAAGTGGGAACAAAATTTGAATATAAAAAATGGGGAGGTTGAATGGAGAAATAAATGGAAAAAGAGGATTATGAGAACAATGTCTGTAAGAATTAAAGAACACAATTTTAAAATGTTGTGGCAATGGTACTTGACACCACTAAGACTTTATCAGATGGATAATAAAAGAGACAAATTATGTTGGAGATGCAAAGAAACGGATGGAACATATGAACACATGTGGTGGAGTTGTAAAAAAATAAGGGATTTTTGGGGAAGAATAGAAGGGGAGTTTGGTGAAATTGTGGGTAAAAGCGTTAAGTTGGTGTCAGGTACCATTTTTCTAACAAACATGGAAGGTTTGGGTTTGAATAAGGAGGAAAAAGAATTACTTGAAATTGTATTAACTACGGGTAGACAATGCATAGCTAGAAATTGGAAAAATGATGTTGATATACAGATTGGAGAGTGGTATAAAGAAATGTGGAGTTTAGCATTGAACGACAAATTGACATGGGAGATCAAAGTAAAACGAGATCAATTAAAAGAGAATAGGTTTTGGAATATTTGGAAACCGTTCGTGGATCATTCTCTTATGGTAAATGACAGCTCAGGACCTGTACCATCTCAAAGAGGTTTTTGGAGTTGAAATAGAAACTAAACTCTCCGGGCATTGTATATATTCACAGGGTGATGTGTAACTATCAAAAGATAATAATAGTGGTAGCACAGAAAGCTTTTATTGTTATGATTGTGTAATAATTTATAATGTGGTATCTAGCATTGGTGGTTATATGATAAATAGTCAGTTTAAGTACTATTATGTGCTAGCTCCTATGAATTTGAGTCAACATTGTATTGATGTTGTTTTTGATTTATCATTATATTGTGTTGTTATTGTTATTGTTTTTTTTTCTTTCTGTATGTCTGTCAAAAATTCAATTTAAAAAAATATAAAAAAAAGAATTCTGGTTATCTGTATGGAATCCAAACAGCTAATTAGTGTCACACAGACAACACTGTAGAACTTCTGGCTTTTTCCTTTTCTTTGAAAGGCCTTGTCCCAATCAATAGCACAAACTTTCTTTAACACACATGTGGAACTGTGCGTAGATTAGTCCAAAAAAGCATAAACGTGCCATTGTATCCTGCCTGTTATAAGATATATACATAACGTATTTCCTCTTCGGCTGACAACATTTCATTGGAATAAATTCTGTTTTGTTACTGCAAATGCTGCTTGTGGTGAGCTGGCTCTGTAATTTATAGTCACTGTTGATTTCCTGCTTTGCACTCCCAAGACTATGTTCTTCGTGGCAATCTTTCAAAATAGTAACCCTGAGGGTAGTTGAGAATCTTAGCTTGAAGCACTAAATCTAATTTTACTATTCCATGACTCCCACTGGATATACTCAACAGTTAACTATTTGGTATGGAAGAGCTGCTGTTCAAACTTGCATAGCTTCATGGAAATTATATTTCAAGGCCCACAGTCCCCACAGTGAAATTGCTGTGATTCTCTGTGCTCAGTTAGACAGATCTGAAGTCAGTGTTGCCTGTGGTATAGTAATAAAGACTCTCCTGAGAAAAGCCATAAGGAAGGGGAAATGCCCCCAAATTGCTGTCTTTTCATTATTGCTATTCACATTCATATTTTCGCTATTACAGAACAGAAGAGAGAATTTCCTGTTCCTTTGCAAACTCTTGAAAATTGTTACTATAATACAGTAGATAGATTAAAACAAAATAAGATAGAAATCAGGTTTAAGAACAATTCTGATAGGTGACTTATATATCAAAACAGTAAGAAAATTTGGCAGTAAAAATAATGGTGATGGCAAGAACGCCGTGTATCTTTTTGCTTGTACTTAATGATACTAATTTAAACTTTAGCCTTAGGTTTTTGAATAGGAGTAAAGTTTTGGGAATCCTGTGCTTCTTCAAATTGAGTGTTGTTCAATTAATGGGCAACATTCCTAGAGATATTATTCTGAGAGGCCTGGCTAGGATTAAATAAAAATATAGGGCCAAGAAATAAAAAATATCTCTGAAAGTATATAAAAGTCTATTCTAAAGTCAGACTAGTCAGCTGGCTCAGTTTCTGATAAGAATATAAGGTTTCAACCCAATGTGAAAATTCCTGGGGATCATTTCCATCACAAAGTGTTTTTCCCCCCTTGAGGACCATAGCTATCTCAGTATAAAATAAGATGCTGTCTGGAAGGAGGCCTCTGTCTGCATATTGTTTGCTGGATCAGAAAACATGACCATACGTTAAATCCACATTCAAAGAAAGGTCAGAACGTGGTTGCTTTCTATATATTGGCTGAAACCTAACAATGTAAATTTATGCCATGTAAGTCTGATATGGGAATCATCCACAGTTGTAGTCTGTTAATAAAAAGTTTCTGTCACTCCTCCCCAAGGTTTGTAGGCTACCATATAAAATTCCTTGACCCTGAGGAAGTTTTTGAGTTCATTGGGATGGGGATGTAAAGTCAAATTTCTGAAAATTGCTGCCACTGCTTCAAGCAGTAGTGTCATTCTTCAGACATTTAAATCTTCCTACCTATTTCCCACTGTTCCCAAAGGCTTTCTCAGGACCAAAGGGATTCTAAGGGAGCCTAGGAATGTGAGGGAGCAGAGAATAGAAACGTATAACCAAAATATGGCTGCATTTGATGATTTATTTATTTAGCATATGGCAAATCATCAGACTTTCATGGCATAACTTTACTGGGTTTCAGACACTGTGTTCCTTTCAGTATGATGTGCTTTGAGATCATATCCTATTGAGGAAAGCCTATGGGGCAGGAAATCAACTAGTGTGACTTACTGTAAATCTTATGCTGTTAGTAAGCCTTGCAGTCTTTCTGAAAACCATGATTCAAACTTAAGACACATTTTTTTTTCAATTTGGGACCTAGCAGCTTCTTTTTTCATGTCTAGGCCAGAAAGGCCCGTGCTGGCCATTTGGGACACAGGGACAAGTCCCGATCCGCCCTAGGTACTGGTGCCCCCCCAGAGGTGGGCAGAAGTATGTCAACTGGCGGCTACACTAGATTTCCACCACAGTCTCCCACCAAGCCAGAACCTTCCAGGCGATGGGGTACTGTTTCTGTGGGGAGGGTATTGCCATGTACCAACCAGCCTTGCACCAACCATGGCTGGTTGGTGTATGTTGGGTATCGCTGTGCACCAACCAATTCAACCCCGCACTGCTGCTACTGTTGCTGCCGCCGCAAGCTCCATAGAAGCCCAGTGGGTCTTTCCCATTCGCTGAGGCCATGGGGGGCAGGGATGGTTGGTGCACAATGATATTCACCATGCACCAACCAGCCCCACCCCCTCATGGCCTCAGTGAATGGGAAAGATGGGAAAGCCCCACTGGGTTTCTTCGCGGTTTGCAGTGGTGGCGACAGCAGTGGCAGCGCTGGGTTAGATTCCGAGGGAGAAGGCAGGGTGCAGGAGTGGGAGGCTTCATCCCAACAGCCATCCTAGCAGCCAGGGTCCACCATGCCCAAACCAAAGTGCCGGGGAGAAAGGGAAGTTGGTGGGAGAGGCAGCTGAATTGGATTAAAGGTCTGTCTCCACCAGTTGCCACCTCTTCCTTCTTTCCGCTCCACCCCATTGTCCGGCGGAGGTGGGAGGAGAGGAAAGTGAAGGCAGCGCCTTGCTCTCCAGTTCCCCTCCATCCATTACTCTCCTCCACAAAGAGGGTGAATGAGGCTCTTTTTATGTTTCCAAGATCTTTTCCCACTGAAGTGGTACCTATTGATCTACTTGTAATGTCTTGCATTTGAACAGCTAGGTTGGCAGGAGCTGGAACCTGAGATGGGCGCTCAGTCCATGATGTCATGCAGGTTGGTGCACACCCCGTAGGTGCTGCCCCCTCCCTCCCTGTCAAGCGCCCTTTAAGCGTAGCCAGCACACCCCTGAGGCCAGACATGAAGCTGCCAAAATGAAGGCACCTTTTGGTGAGTTCATTCTATAGTTCCTTTCGCCTGACCTAGGTGAGAAAAATTAGCCGGCATCACAAGGTTGTCGTTAACAGGGTACAGCCAACTGTGGTTCAAAAATACCACAATCTTCAAGGAGGCTCTTTCTGTGTACCCCACTAGCAGCTTAAATGCAATTACAGTACTACAGTAGACTCAATGAATTAATATTAGTAGTGACATAACTTTCATTCATTCAGTGGCTCTGTTCTGGTTGAACAGTTGGATTAGCAATATTTGTGTACTGGTTGAATTCCTTACATTTGTTGAAGTATACTGCCCTGTTAGAAATCTATGCTTTGGATTAATTTTGCCACACATGCTTTGATGAGTCTCCTTACAAAATGTGATGTGACAGCAAGTGTCTTTGACACCATCACATCAATTACTTAAAATACCTTTTGCTCTAGGATATTCTTCTAGTGTTTATACCCATTAAAATAATGATTGAATTTTGAGTGGTTTTTCAGAAGATAGTTGCTCCATTACTGTGGGGCATGCTGATGAGTATACTTCTGCACCTGCATTCTGTGTCCTTATTTGGCACAGAGTTGGAAGTGCTAAGGTAGTATTCTCAGTATATAAGAGTGATCATGAGCAAATGTACATTGAGGACAGGTAGATGCATTGCAAATTTAGGTACTATTTAAGCCACTTCATTCATTCTTAACAGAATCAAGTTACCAAATCTTGGCAAAAAAAATGTAGTTGAGCACCACGCAAAATATCATCAGACCTTTTTCTAGAAACATTTAGAAAAGGAGATAATTGAAATGTATTCTTTAGCATCGCAACTGGAATGCATTTCACTAAGGCATCATCTAAAAAATATTTATATTAGCCCCCTAGGAATAAATGTAAAATTTACCATATTTACCTGTGTATAAGACATACTCCCCCCCTTAAAATGCACTGGAAAAATTGAGTGCATCTATTATGCCAGTAACAGCCCCACACTAGTGCGGTTTGGCTGTTAAAGTGGATCAGCAGCTGGAGACAGGAAAGGGCTATTTTTAAAACTGCCCTCAAACTCCTCCATGCTGGTGTGGTTGGGTGGCTGCCATTGACCGCTAGGAGCCAGGCAAAGCGTGGCTTCCAAAGGAGCTCTCTTGGCTGGTCGATCCCACCCTCCCTGGCTCCTGATGGGCAGCAACAGTGGAATGGGGTGGAAACGGGCTTCTAAGGATCCTTCTTTTTCTCCCCATCCTACTCTCTTCAGCTCCTTGTGGCCAACGGTGGTGGGATTTATTTATTTATTTATTTATTGTTTAGATTTCTATACCGCTTTACTCCCCATAAAGGGAACTCGAAGCGGTTTACAATAATGATGCTAAACAATACAAAATACAAAATACGATACAAATAATACAAAGCAATATGCAAGTAAGATACAAAATGTCAAAAGCATAAGCAATACAATATCAATTACCCTAAACAACATAATAAACAAAACAGTTCAATAATAACAAGAGAAACAGAACTCAAAGAAAGGGCCCTCACTCACACCCAACTAAAGAAAGTGGGATAAGAGAAGCCCTTCTGCCATCGCGCCGCCCCTCCCAGCATTTTCGGCCCCGGTGGTGTTGGGACAGAAGTCCGGGTGTGTGGTGGCTCAACCCACGCTGGAGCCGACAAAGTTCCTTCTAGCCGCGCCACACTCCCCGGCTTTTGTAGCCCCAATGGCGTGGGGGCGGAGGCCTGGGGGTGTGGCGGCTCACTCACAGCTGGTGCTGGGGGCGGCCAAGCTCTTCTTCTCCGCGCCGCCCCTCCCGGCATTTTCTGCCCCGGTGGTGTTGGGACAGAAGTCCGGGGGTGTGGTGGCTCAACCCACGCTGGAGCCGGCAAAGTTCCTTCTAGCCGCGCCACACTCCCCGGCTTTTGTAGCCCCAATGGCGTGGGGGCGGAGGCCCGGGGGTGTGGCGGCTCACTCACAGCTGGTGCTGGGGGCGGCCAAGCTCTTCTTCTCCGCGCCGCCCCTCCCGGCATTTTCTGCCCCGGTGGTGTTGGGACAGAAGTCCGGGGGTGTGGTGGCTCAACCCACGCTGGAGCCGACAAAGTTCCTTCTAGCCGCGCCACACTCCCCGGCTTTTGTAGCCCCAATGGCGTGGGGGCGGAGGCCTGGGGGTGTCGGCTCACTCACAGCTGGTGCTGGGGGCGGCCAAGCTCTTCTTCTCCGCGCCGCCCCTCCCGGCATTTTCTGCCCCGGTGGTGTTGGGACAGAAGTCCGGGGGTGTGGTGGCTCAACCCACGCTGGAGCCGACAAAGTTCCTTCTAGCCGCGCCACACTCCCCGGCTTTTGTAGCCCCAATGGCGTGGGGGCAGAGGCCTGGGGGTGTGGCGGCTCACTCACAGCTGGTGCTGGGGGCGGCCAAGCTCTTCTTCTCCGCGCCGCCCCTCCCGGCATTTTCTGCCCCGGTGGTGTTGGGACAGAAGTCCGGGGGTGTGGTGGCTCAACCCACGCTGGAGCCGGCAAAGAAACAGATTTTAAAGGATCCTTCTCCCCCTCACCTTGGCTCCTGGAGTTAATTTTGAAAATTCATGAAAAAATGTAGAAATTTATTATTTTTTCTTTTGAAAATGTGTATAAAACCAGGGTGCGTCTTGTACTCTGATTCATCTTATACACCGGTAAATATGGTATACAGTAGAACCCCGCATAATGGAAAACCTCGGTTCCACGGAGCTCTTTGCTATGCGGTTTTTTTCTTTATGCGGTTCCCTATGGGAGAGGGGGGGGGATGTTTGTTAACCGGGGTTCCCATTGAGCAGGTTCCCAGTTACCAAAACCCTCGCATAAGGAACATTTTTTTTTCATTATGCGGGGTATTGCCCTTGCATAACAAACATTTCATTATGCAAATTTTTCGCTATGCGATGTGTTCATTACGCGAGGTACCACTGTATATGTATTGGGTTCATAGCCATGGAAACTATCTCTGCTTCACATTATGCAGAGGTTGCTGGTTTGTAGTCTTTCTCCAAGTAACATTATTTTTCACACATTGAAAAATTGAAATCAGTAGGTGAGAGATTGAATCCAGTAGAGTAATGGTCCCAGATTTAATAGTCTTGGTTTTTAATAGTCTTGGATTTTTTTTAAAAATGCTTGCTTATTTTCTTATTTGTGTAGGGCAGCACTATTGATCTGATTTGTATACAGTAAGAATGGGGTTGCTATGGTATTTCTAACTAGAGTATATACTTTCAGGTGCTATTACAAAGAAGTATAGAGTAATTGTTCCAAACCTTGGGGCTCCTGATTGTGTTGGATTATAAATGTCAGATTACATGAGAAATACCACATACTTTTGGCTGTGTTGACTGAGGCTGCTAGATATTATATTCTCAAATCCATTTGCAGGAACAATGTAGAACTGCCTCCTGGAAACCTAATTTTTAAAGAAAGATATATTCCTTTTCTCTTTGGGGTGTGGGGAGTGTGAGAGACCGTATAGAGAGCATAAGGAAATAAACCACTTACACTCTCTTTTATAAGAAAAACTCAGGCCAATAGCTAACAGATTTATTTGAATAGTTAATGTTAATCAAGGATGCTTACAAAATGTACATAGTTGAAAAACCTGATGCCTAAAAGTCAAAACCATAGCTCTGTATGGTAAATTCTTGCTACTGCACTTTTGGTTAGTAGGACAGAGCAATTGTATGAGGCCAATATTCAGCCTTTATTTTAACCCAGGCTGTGGGTAGACTGAACTGACATCTCACAGGTTTTTAAGTTAAACTTGTGAACTCAGAAGGAGCAGCATTAAATATTGCATGAGCAGCTTGTCAAAAAATCTTTATAAATGTGGCCTACAGTCAGTATCAGGTTCTTTTTATAAACACTGAATACCTTCAATAAAATATACAAATAAAAATTGGAAAAGGTATAGACTCTTTGTTCTAAATAACACAGTAATAAAGAGGGTTTCAGATGTTTCAGTGGCCTTAAAATATTCATAAAATGACTAGGTGAAGGCTATCAAAGTAACAGGTTTGATAGAGTTGCAAATATGAGAAGTAAGGGATTTTAAAGATATTTTCTTCAGTTCAAAATCTGTGGTTGTGTATGTTTTCCTCTACTTCTGCTTAATTTGCTTTCTTGAAAACAGGTTTAAAATTGAAAATGGTGAGATACTACTTTAGAAACCTCTCATAGCACATACCTGTCAAGTTTTGGTTTTGAAAATAAGGGAAATTTTTGGTGTGGCCAAATCGGTGGGTGTGGCCAAATCGGTGGGCGTGGCCAAATAGCACTGGCTCTTTGGCTATAAATGGAGATACTAGAGTCGGATACTACTGGCTTTTGAGCAAGGGCCAAGAGGGACCTTTGCTAACCACTTGCAACTAAACAGAGACAAAACCTCACAGCAATTTTGAATACCAACCAGGGATCTTCTGTTATTAGGAAAAGGTAAGGGTTGCCCTTGCTCAAAAGCCAGTGGACCTGATCCACAAAAGCTCACATTTAAATAAAGCAATTATTCTTTAAGTTGCTACACCACAGCAAAAAATAACCTTTAATTCACAATTCAGCTCAGTAGGCCTAGAGAGCAGACTTTTAACACACCACAGCAAAAAAACAACAAACAAACATTTAATTCACAATTCAGAACACCAGAACATAATGAATGCCCAGCACACAGAGCAGACTTTTACTTTCACCACAGCAAAAACAATGCAAACACCAGATTACAATTCTTTTTTGTTGCCGTGCTGCTGCTGGTGTGAAAGTCTGCTGCTGTGGGCTTGGGCATAATGTTAAATGTGTTTGCGGTTTCTTTTAAGCATTTTAGGTTACTGGGCCAGTGGGGGGAGGGGGGTTAAACTCTCAGCCTGGTCTACCTCACAGGGGTGTTTTCAAAAGAATTAAAAGGAGGGCTGGAGAGCTATTTATTCATGATTATGTGTTCATGCCTTGATTATTGTATTTATAATGTATTTTTGCTTGATTGCTCTATTTTTGTTATTGTTTCATAGGTTTTGCTGATGTTCTGTTATATTTATTATTGTAATTTGAATATTGTATCTCATTTGTAAACCCTGTGGGGTGTCCCGGGGTCATTTATATGTTGTTAGCCGCCCTGAGTCAGCCATGTGTTGAGTAGGGCAGGATATAAAATTGAATAATAAATAAAAAAAATAAAAAAAATAGAGTGGTGGACTACAACTCAAGAGACCTTGGTTCAAATCCCTGCAAGTGGCCTTTGAAACTCACGGGGGATATGGGACGGGGTGGGGGTGGGAATGAGAACAAAAGGAAGAAGGGAATGAATGAAAGAAGGAAAAAAGGAAAGGCAGGAAAAGAAGGAAAGGAAGGTAGAAACAGAAAGAAAGAAAGAAATGGAGTGAAAGGAAAGGTGGAAAGAAAAAAGGAAGGAAATGAAGGAATGCAAGAAAGGGGAGAAAGAAAGAAAAAGGAAGAAAGAGATAGGGGAAAGGAAGGAAGAAAAGAACAGAAGAGAAGGAAGGAAGGAAAGAGTGAGAAAAAGGAAGAAAGAAGGGAAGATAATAGGGAAGTGTGGGAAAGGAAGGAAGGAAAATGGAAGGAATGAATAAAAGGGAAAGGCAGGAAGGGAAAGAAAAAGGAAGGAAGGAAGGAAGGAGTAAAAGAAAGGGAAGGGGAAAAGGAAGGAAGGAAGCAATAGAAGGAAAGGAAGGAATGAGAAAAAGAAATGAAAGAAAGATATCAAGTCAAGCCATACTGATTTTGTGACTCCAGGGTTTTTCTATTTGGTGGAGAAATACACAGAATATTTTTTTCCATTTAAAACCCACTCTTCCTCCTCCTTCCATGCCTCATTTTGAATCCCCCTTTCCTTATTAGGACCAACTACAGGCAGTGGCGTGTCGGCTGCAGGGGGTACTGGATGAAGCGGATTATCTGGACCCTTTTCAGTCAGGATTCAGGCCTGGATATGGTACCGAGACGGCATTGGTCGCACTAATGGATGATCTCTGGCGGGAGCGGGACGGTGGTCATCCATCCGTCCTTGCTCTTCTTGACCTCTCAGCGGCTTTCGATACCGTTGACCACGGTATCCTTCTGGAACGGCTCCGAGGTTTGGGAATCCAGGGTACTGTGTGGTCCTGGTTTTCCTCATTTCTGAGGGGTCGGTCCCAGTCGGTGTGGTTGGAGAGTGAGAGGTCCAGTCCTAGGCCCCTCAAATGGGGGGTCCCTCAGGGCTCGGTGCTCTCTCCTCTCCTATTTAACATCTACATGAAACCGCTGGGTGAGATCATTCGTTCCCATGGGGTGCGGTACCATCAGTACGCGGATGACACTCAGTTGTACATCTCGGCCCATGGGGACCCCAGTGATGCCATCAAAGTCCTTTCCAGATGCCTGGAAGCTGTGGGGGTCTGGATGGGGGCTAACGGGCTACAACTGAATCCCAGCAAGACTGAGTGGCTATGGATAGGGGGTCCTGCGTTAATCCGGGAGTTACCATCGTTGGTTCTGGATGGGGCTATTTTGCCCCAGACAGACCCGGTGCGCAACTTGGGGGTCCTCCTGGATTCACGGCTACTGCTAGAAGAACAGGTGGCGGCTGTGACCAGGAGGGCTTTCGCCCAACTTCGGGTGATTCGCCAGTTGCGCCCACTCCTGGACCGGGACTCCTTGCTCATGGTCACCCATGCTCTGGTTACCTCCAGACTAGACTATTGCAATGCGCTCTACATGGGGCTGCCCTTGACGACCATTCGGAGGCTACAGCTGGTCCAAAATGCGGCTGCCCGGGTGGTGATGGGGTGTGGGCGTTATGCTCATGCTTCGCCACTGCTCCGGGAGCTGCACTGGTTGCCAGTATGTCTCCGGGTGCAATTCAAGGTGCTGGTTTTGACCTTTAAAGCCCTATATGGTAGTGGGCCGGGTTACCTAAGAGACCGCATCGCCCTGAGGACATCTGTCCGTCCAACCAGAGCGGACCGGAGGGGCTCTCTAATTGTTCCATCAGCCAGAGGGGCTCGCCTCTCTGGCACAAGGAGGAGAGCCTTCTCCGTGTCTGCACCGGCCCTCTGGAACCTCCTGCCAACAGAATTACGTCTTCGGACGGAGTTGCTGCCTTTCAGAAGGGATCTTAAAACCTGGCTGGCAGGTCAAGTGTGGGGTGCGGGTGGAAGGGTAACCACCATGGGGTGGTTGGTGTAGAGGAACTCTTCCCCATGGTGCCTTTTCGATCCTGCAGCCCTTGCTTTTTAGGGGGTGGGTAGTCTTAACTTTTTTACTGTTTTAACTGTTTTTAGGATTATTAATATTGTCTGTAAACTCCTTGGGTTGCCCTGGGGTTACTTTTTATGTTGTTAGCCGCCCAGAGTCGGCCTTGTGTTGAGTGGGCGGGATATAAATTGAATAAATAATAATAATAATAATAATAATAATAACACAGACAACACACACAATAGGAAAAAATACATTAACAGGCATTTATTTAAAATACAGAAATTCATTTTCATACATGGAGGGGGGGATGAGGCAGCCCTAGTAGTCCCAAAATCTGCCTGTGAAAGAGAGATTTAAAACTTAATTTAAGAAAGGGGGGATCCCTCATGAATCCTTCAGGAGAGGAAGCAGCCCCCTCCCCTCCCCCCCATGGCCCTGCTCCCCCCCCCCCATGCTGGAGAGTCAGGGGAAGTCTACACTCCCAATGAGTCATCATCATCATCATCTTCCCACACCTGGGGGTCCCAAACCAGTCATGAGAACCTGCTGCTCTCCCCCACCACCCCCAAATGGTGCAGGGAAAGAGGGAGGGGCAGTCAAAGGAAGCCTCCCCCAGGCAACTCCAGAGTCCAGTGCTCTCTGCAAGGCAGGCAAGCCTCCGGATTGGGAGCGAAGCATCGCAGGACTGGGGATTAGGAGAGACTTTCAGCTCGGCAAGCCAAGGCAACAAAGGTAAGCAGATCTTTTCCACATCGCTTTCTTTCCTGCAGCCCCGGAACTTCTTGGCGTTTTGCATGGGTAAGTTTTAATCCTCATTTCCCTTTTTATCCTTATTTCAGTGGGGTGGGGGTTCTTTTGACAGCCCCCCTCTCCCACCCCCACTAGAATAAGGATAAAAAGGGAAATAAGGATTAAAACATACCCATGCAAAACGCCAAGAAGTTCCGGGACTGCAGGAAAGAAAGCGATGTGGAAAAGCTGCTACAGGCTACTGCTTACCTTTGTTGCCTTGTGCAGCCAAGGTGAAAGTCTCTCCCAATCCCAAATCCCGCGATGCTTCTCTCCCAGTCCGGAGGCTTGCCTGCAGGGAGCTCTGGGAGGGACGAGACTGGTTGCCTGCCAGTGCCAGCAGCCCAGTCTTCACCCCAGAGCTCCGTGCAGCCAAAAATATGGGAGAATATTGGGTTAAATAAAAATTGGGTGTCCAGTGGAGGGTTTGATTAAAATATGTGGTTTTCCCACCCATTACTGGATACTTGACAGGTCTGCATAGCATCATGGATCTTGAGGGATGATGATCCATTTTTGTCAGATGATCCATTTTTGGGGGAAATTGACCCCCCCCATGTAACCCGACTGTAATTTTTGCTTTGAAACCCCACCCCCTTTAAAATTACATAATCCAGAGCTTTTGTACCAGAACTCTAATTTTTAGAGCTTTTCACTACTGGTACCTAATGCAGAATGTATCGGTAAGGATTCTCGATGCATCACACCCTTTGTGAAGAGATTTTAATTTTTTTGCATGGAAGAATGAGGATGTCATTGGGGTTAGAGGAGGGCAGAGGAAAGGAGGAAGATGGGTTGCCTGCCCTTGGCCGGGGGCGGCTATCACCTGGATGCTTGCCTGCCCTTGGCCGGCTCGGTGGGAGGCTGCTCCTTCCCCAGTCCGGCGTTGGCCGTGGGGTAGTTGAGCACACCTGGAACCCCCAGTGTGAGGACTAAAGAACTGCCGCGCCTCACTTTGCTTCTTCCCCGTTACGGCGTTGGCCACGGGATAGTCAAGCACACCTGGGGATTAATTTGTATTTGTAATTTTTATATTTGTAATACTGCATTTTTATATTGTATAGTGTTCTGCTTGTATTATTATGCTATTGTGTGTCTATATTGTATCATGTATTGTATTATTATGAATATGTTGTTGCTGCCTTGAGTCAGCCTTGGCCGAGAAAGGTGAGGTATAAATTAAAACTGGAATGGAATGGAGTCAGTTAAGTTCCGATAGTGTTCTTCTACTGTCTTCTTTACAAGGATTATAAATTTCTGTCGGTTAGAAATAGACTGCACAAGCAATTCAATAATCTCAAATCGGATCAAAATTCCCAGAGATCATTTTTAAACTTAAAAAGCGCCATGTTTCGAAACCATAACAACTCCAAATGGATTATGTAATCTTTGACCTGACCCCCCACCCCGGAGCCGTAATTCAGATGGCAGACACCCCACCCACCCCGGAGGATCACGTAATTTTTGAATGGCCCCTTTGCTGCAGCCATCCAGGTTGACATGTTTTATCTCAGTCATAAGCCCATAAAATGTATACCGTAGTTTTTTTGCATTTTGACAGGATCTTATGCAAATACCAAACCTCTATGGTCATTCAGAAGTATACACAGTGGAAGGTAGGAATCCACTGTCATTGTTTGAAGATAGGAGCGCATTCATCTTCCCAAAGCAACAACAATAATAATAATGGCAGTTTTATCAGAAGCCTAGGGAAATGGCTCTGATCTCTTATGATCTGCTTGGAAGTCCCTGGTTTTTCGAGTATTTATTATGGAAAGTACCAAATTATGGAGAGCTGTATAAAATTAATGTGAATGCCTTTAAATTTGTTTTTACTATACTTTTTATTTTTGTTTTCTGTGAATTTGTTTTTAAGTGGGGGCTGGGAGTAGAGTTGTGTAAGTTGAGAAGAGCCCTGGATCCAAGACTTCTGCAAAATGCTCAATGCTTTTCCACTGTTGCCACACCACAGCATTAAGAGAAGTTGCTTATCTGTCACAGTGGCAATATGCAGTGACATTTCTTACTGCTAGTGTGGAAACAAGATAAAAACTGCTTGGGACAACTGGGAGATTTCATTTAGACAGAATGTCAGACCTTGGTCTCCAGAGTGCATACTGTACCTTTACCATGCCTGACTTTATGATACTATTTTATGTAAAATTATATCTGAGTCTTGCTATAAGCAAGAAAAATACTGAGATTTCCTAGTAAATATCTACTTATTCTGCATTCCCTCCATACCTCTGTCATTGGTGAGATGTAGCAAATTTTAAAAAAAGGATTTTAGAAAATCTCAAATACTCCTAAAAGCAGGGTAAGAAGCTGTAATTACCTTGCATAGTACCAAAGTTCAGAAAGATTCCCAGGCTGTTTCAGGAAAAGCATGGTCTAGCTCATACTGTCATTGTAGATCAGGTTCATACTAACTAATGATTATTTAGATCATTAGTTACCTTACACCAGCTATTTCGGGACAGATAGGCACCAAAGTGACTTCTGAACAGGCTGGTTTCTCTATATATTCGCATATCATTCCATTCATTTCTCTGACGTGTTTAGGGAATGGGGGGCAGTGGAAGGGCAGCTTTTATCCCACTGCCAACACTTTTATCTTTAAAGCTTCAGGTTTCAGGAAATCTTTCTGCCTGGTTCACAATTTTCAAAGACTTCTCAAGACTATTCAGAAACTTTTAATTCTCATAACATTGAATAGATATTTCTTCTTGTTCCATAAAAAAAAAGAAAATAACCTTGGTCATTGCTTCACTTCCTGCTATTGAAGGTTGAACATTGTTTAAAAATACTGTGTTTATATAGTTTGTAGTTAGGGTTATGTTTGGGGCTGTTGTTGAAAGATGTTGTGCAGCCATTTATCACAGTATGTTAGCAAATCCATTGTCAAAATGTCTCAGTAGTTAAATGAAGTGTAGATTTAATGGGTCTGTAAGAAAGGAATCATTTTTTTATCATATTGTAAATAAACTTCCTAGAGCAATGTCATTAGGTTAAGATGCAGGTTCCCTTCTGAATTACCAGACCTTTACCTTCAGAAGTAAGGAAATGATTCTAAGGTAGATATTCGGCAAGGCTTTGAAGAATGTGTTACCTTGTCATGCTAAAGATGACTAAAAGTTAGTTACAGTAATACCTCATACAAAGTCCGCTTCATACAACATCGAATTCATACAACATCGCCTAATTCCTTGAAAAAAGTTGCCTCATACAAAGTCGCTGCGACTTTGTATGAGGCATTGGGGTTTTCCCCAGGATGGTTTGTCTCCTAAAATCAGGGTTATTTGACATGTTTTTGTAATGTATTTAGCCTTTAGACAATGATTTCTTCAAGTTCTGTCAGTTTCCTGTTTGTTTCCTTGACTTTGCCCTGAAGTCTGTGCTGTTACAGTACAATGTATCTCTATGGAAATGACGTTGTATGAGGCATCGCAACAAGGATTTGGATGTTGTATGAGGCATCGCAGCTAGGATTTTGCATGCCTCATACAAAGTCCAAATCCGTATAAAGTCCAAACTTGTGGAACCAAGTTTGGACGGTGTATGAGGTATCACTGTACTTGGGTTTCAAAACAAGATGGCACATAAGATATATGGTCTATTTCACTGGTCACAGAAACAAGATAGTAAGTTGATTATTTATGTTTTATGTTTGGGAGGCGTTGAGAAGAGATGCAGAAAATTACTTGAGAAGTAGAGGTTTAATAAATACAGAAAGAATCATTTCTGCATTGCAGTTTATCTTGGGGTCGTAGACATGAAAGGCAATAATAATAATTTTGTGTCAGAAATTATTCTGTGTTGCAAGGTTTTTTGCTAGAGAAACTCCGCCCAGGGGACACCCAAATGAGGCTCCTTTCACATCCCCAAGATCTTTTCCCACTGAAGTGGTCCCTATTTATCTACTTGCAATTTCTTGCTTTCAAACTGCTAGGTTGGCAGGAACTGAGACAAAGAGGGCGCTCAAACCATCGTGCAGTACCCGGGTCTCGAACTGCCAACTTGCCAGCCTTCCAGCTGACAAGACAAGCTTATTAACCACTGAGCCACTGCTATTTTGTGAAGGCCAAAACCATTTTTGCTCCATGTGCCCTCAGTATATGGATGGTGCTCCCATCCACCCATGCAATCTCTTTCTCTTTTTGTGGTGCGGAATAATAATGGCTGACTTAGCCTTACGATAAAAATACAAAGCAGATACACTTCAGAAAAGTGGCTGCAGAGTCATTAAGTTTAAATTGTTTGCAGAAGGAAGCCGAGGAAAGCATGGGAGAAAGGGGATGAATCACTTGAGATTGAATGCATGCTGAGTTATGTACAGACTTTAAAATGCGTCTTTGCTGAAAGTCAGATTTCAAAAGAATCTCTGAATTAAGAGGCTTGTTTTTACTTTCCGATCGTTCTCTGTGAAAACATAGAAGTCATGGTTGCTAGTTGGAAGCAATTAAGGAGATGCCACCCAAGAGCTGGGCATATGACTTGCATCTCCTTAGTTAGTTTATGACTTGCATCTGCTTAGTTAGTTTAGCATAGCCAACCTAACTTCTGTGAAAGCTCAACAAGATTCCAGCCATTAATTCAGTGGGAAGGCTATAAAACAGTTTGGGCTTTTTTAGACTGGTGCCGTTAAATCTGTGATCTCTGATTTAAATAGATTATGGAGTATATGAATCTGTAGAAAGTAGCTATTTAAAAACAACAACCCAAAACCCACCCACAGTGGGAGAATATCCCAGATGAGTGGGATATAAATGTAATAGATAGGTAGAAGAGCACCAAGCCCATAACTAAGGTGTCTCACTTGTTATCTCTTCCCAGTTTGAGAAAGCCATTAATAAGCACTTTTTTCAGTATGGTTCTGTAACGAACCTGACACTTGTTCTGTCTAGCCCACATCTAGTTAGGTTGCTAATCAGAATCTATGTCAGATGGACTGGTCTGTATTTCCCAGGTTCCTATTTTTCACCTCTTTTGATTGATTGGATTTGCCGCCCAACTCGGCTACGAGACTCAGGGCGGCTAACTCTTGGATGCAATTGATCAGTCTGTGAAGATTTGAACTTACTCAAATTAATAAATTATTTCTTGTCTCTTTTTCAATCTCAAACTACAGTTCTGCCCTCTCTGCTTGTACTTCACATTTACTTGGGGGTCCTAAACTGTCTGTTAGGTATAAGGAATTGAACACTTCTTACCTTTATCATCTTACACCCCCTTTGACTAGCTGAGCTACTATTTTTTCCTCTTTTTTGCTACAGTTATACCTGAAGAATGCTTTTTTTTGTTGATTTTAGTGTCTCTTGCTAAACTCAGCTCATTCTCAACCTCTCTTCCCCTTGCTCTTTATCCTAACTATCACAGCCTATAAAGACAGTGAGACCTTCCTAATGCCATCCCTGCAATTCTTTACTGCTTGTCTTTATTCTTTGTTTGTGACCGGGCTTTTGTTCTACTTCTTATATGTGTTCTTTGCTTATTTTCAGGTCCATCTGAGGTTTTGTTGTGGGGTTTTTTTGGTTAAATTTTAAATAATAAAATAGATGGTCATATGTATGATTCCCTTTTTACCCTTTTCCCTTTTGTTGTCTTTCATATTGCTCAGATGTTACTTTTCTCTCTTCTTTTGGGCTGCGGAGTTTTTAGCTAGTCACTGTTCTATTTAATCTAAAGCAGTAAATAATTGTAGCCCTTAACAACAACAACAACAACAACAACATAAAGAATGCTTTTTAATTTAACCCATGTAATAATGTGGACTGTTTTCCATCATGAAAATGAATCTGCCATGTTCTTTGTTTCGAGACAAATAATGGAGGCCATTCTCCTGCATTCATTTTGAATCACTAATAAGAAAGAGAATACAGTACTTAAATCTCAAAAATGATTTTAAAAAAAACTATACAGTATATATATTGAATTTTGAAATGTGTCTCAAATGGAAGAATTATAAGAATAAATATATCCTGGTTTATATGTAAGACCAGACCTTCACCACTGTTACAATTGTATATTTAAATTGAGTAACAAAATAACTGCATTTAATAGCAGCAATTTGTTATGTCTTGGTTGTGGCTTGATTTAATAGTTTTAGATACAATCACCAGAGTCATTTTGGTGTGGTTTGTTTTATAAGTCAAGAGGACTACACCTCAGAGTATTTTGGGCATTTCCCCATGTCTGACCTGTGCCTGTAATCTAGGTTATGATGCTGCAGTTGTAGGGCTTGGAAAAACTAGAACTGTATCTCCTTGAATCTGTCAGCCAGCACATCCACTAGAGATGGTCTCTGGAAATCGCAGCCGGAAAGAGTAAGCTTAGCTCTGTGCAGAGTGGTGCAACAGTGCCGACTGAGCTATTCCCAGCCTTCTGTCATAGATAATCAAGGTTGACTAAAGCCTTCCATCCTTCCAAGGTTGGTAAAATGAGTACCCAGTATGTTGGGGGCAAAATGTTAATTACTGTATGAACTGCTCACAGAGTGCACTAAGCGCTATAGAGGTGTAATTGGTATAATATCGTATAGAGGTGTAATTGCTATAATCTTTTTTATTCACAACATCTTGATTTGCACAAGCTCTGGGACTTTCACTTTGATAAAGGTAAATTTATATATATATAAAAGTAATTATATAAGTAATTATATAAGTAAATATATAAAAGTAATATATATAAAATTTATATATATATAAAATATATAAGGTAAATATATATATATATATATATATATATATATATATATATATATATATATATATATATATATATATATATATATATATATATATATATATATATATATATATATATATATATATATATATATATATATATATATATATATATATATATATATATATATATATATATATATATATATATATATATATAAATTTACCCCCAAAGAAAAGAAAGGCGGGAAGTATATTTCAGGAGGTGAAATGTGGTTGCCTTGTATTCTTCTCTGTATGCCATTATGGTACTTCTGTTTTGAAGGAGACTATGATCTGAGAGCATATTTTGGACCTTGACTTGCATTTATCAGCTATCAATATTACGAGAATCTTGGTTCTTGTCAGTCTAATTTCTGTTTGCTGTTGGCTTCTGACATCCAGCGCTTTATCAAGCATATGCTGCTTGCCTCCTATTACTACTGATCTCAGTATTGCTAATAAATAGCAACACCAAGGCTATATTTTCTGGTTCCTGTCAAACTCCTGCTTTCCTGGGTGAAATAAAAGTCCTATTAACATGCTCCTCCTCATTGGCTCTGACAACTTGATTAATTAGCCTCTCTCTTTAGATGACCTCTGCACTAACATGACAAGGAGGTGAATATAAAATGAATAGTTTGTCCACATAATAGGCTACTGTAAGTTTCAGAGTTTTATCAGATCAGACTGTTAGGGCCAGACCAAGAAAATGATGTATAAAAATGTATACGCCAGAGCTGTAGAGTTGTGAACTGCAAAGCTTTACAGCATGAATCAAGAGCTGCAAAAACAAACACGCAGAGAGAACCCTGAAAGAAAAGCAAATATCCAGCATAGCTGCTGTTACTGTAAAAATTATTCTTTGTTTTCTGTTTTGACCTCTCAGTACAAATTCCATTCCTTTTTTTTACATTATCAAGTGAAATGGCCTTTGAGGGTGTTATTATAAAATGCAAAAGCACAGCATATAACTTTGCGGGTATGCAGTTTCCATAAATGTAAGTCCCTAAGTATATTATGTGTAATATTAAATGTCATTCTACCTTTCTGTTACACATTTATAAGATTATGTTTATTTTTTTTAAAGTACAATAGCTTCAAACCTTATACATGAGGCTCCTATGTCCATTGTGAGATGTAGTGTTTTTTTTTTTTTGAAGGATTATGTTACTCCTTTCTCTGTTTTTGTATTTCATAAATGTTGACTTTTATGGAAATTTAATCACTTTTGCAAAATAGCTTCTATCTTTGGCTGGGTAGACAATGGGTATATTTTGGAAATGGAAAAGGTGATTAAACTTTTTGTTTGTAAGTAAAAACATCAAGATTTGGTTATGTAGGTACAGTAAGGTAAAGATAAAGGTTTCCCTTGCTCGAAAGCCAGTCGTATCCGACTCTAGGGTGCAGTGCTCATCTCTGTTTCTAAGCCAAAGAGCCAGTGTTGTCTGCTTCTGCAGATGTTTTCATGGTCATGTGGCAGGCATGACTAGACACCGGAGCGCACGGAACGCTGTTACCTTCCCACCAAAGTGGTCCCTATTTATCTACTTGCAATTTCTTGCTTTCGAACTGCTAGGTTGGCAGGTAGAACCTTGCATAACGAAAACACTGTTCTGCGAGTTGCTTCGCTATGTGGTTTTTTTCATTATGTGAAGCGAATGGTAGATGCCCTGGATAACGAACAAAAAATGTTCCTTATCCAGGGTTCCCATAGACCGGGTATACCCCGGTTACCACCAGCACCACCCCCGCATAATGAACGCTTATTCCGTTATGCGGGGTATCGGCCTTGCATAACAAATGCTTCGTTATGCGAATTTTTCGTTATGTGATGCATTCATTATGCGAGTGAGGTACCACTGTACTGCCTTTTGGCTCCTCTTCACTATGCTCACATGAAAAATGAACAGCTCCAAAGTGGAGAGCCCTATGTTAGAGATGCAACAATCGCAGGGAACCTGTGACTTAATAATGTATTTACCTTGGATACCTTGGAGTCGTTATTCAGTGAGGAGTCCACACATTAGTAGACATCTCCACGGCGACATTCCACACATGCAAATGGACTTGAGAAATCAAGTCCACATGCATGTGTTTTTTTAGCCATTTGGATATCACATCACCTGCTGGCTAGGCGGGCCATGACATGTGCCCTCCGCTTTCACCTTGCCCAAGGGATCCGACGGAGGACACTTCGGTGAGTTTTAGTCCCAGCCTAACATAATTGACAAGAGATGGGCAACACTGCCTAGTTAGACTGCTCAAGCCCCCATGCCCCGACAAGGCTTTCACCTAGTGGGGTATAATATAATAATGATGTCTTTACAACCCTTTAACTTGCCAATAGCTTTACAGAACAGTGACTTTACAACCTCCTGGTTTTGCATCCATTCCATTATTTGCTAATGCCCACTCCTGCCCAAAACTCATTTTTACAATTGTGGTAACTGGCATTGTACATTACTGTGTTTATATCACCAAGTATAACAGCAAGAGAGAAGAAGGTTAGAGGGGAAAGAGAAAAGGCAGTAGAAGCAGAAAGGTTTGTCTTGCAAACAAACTAGGGACAGAACAGGGAAAGGGGAAGTGAGAGTCAGTGAAAATCTCTGCACATAGAAAGCTACAAGTGTCACCATAAGATGGAATTAATTTGATGGCACATAATTATTACATTATTATTAGATGTGTATTTTAATCATGTGGTGGTAGGTGTCCTGTTCAGTGTTGAAGTTCTGTGCATGCAAAAATTGAATAGGATACTGGTCACTGTGTTTTGTTTACTAAATCCATTTATTTTCAACCTTGACATTCTGGTAGATTCATACCTTACTTATTGCTGCACTCCATAATAGCACTATAGCATATATCCACCACTTAAGTAAGCTAATTATGGATATATAGCTTTGCAGTTGCAATTTGTATCTTATACAAAGGATAACACTTTCTTGGAAAGAAGATTGTACTTTAAACTGATGTTGGAAATTAGAAGTTATGGAGCCTGTGATAGAGTCTTATTACTTTAGGTCACAGTAACTACATCTAATACTTCTATTCAGTATTGGTCTTAACAATTTTTTTGTCAAATGTGTGATTTTCAGGCTCTCTTAGAAGTCATGAGGTTAAAGGGGTCAGCTTTCAGGCAAAAGAACAAAGAGAGGTGGGCTTAAAATTAGATTTTTTTATAAACCAACCCTTGTGTGAACTGACCTCTTTATTTAACAATATTGAAAGTAAAAGAAATGAATGACCCACATTTACACTGATCTTTTTTCAATTAAGATAGAAACCCTCCTTGGTGCTTTTGCATGCATAGCCCTAGAACTGTTATTTCCAAGCTTCATGGTTGTTTCTTTTAATCTTATACTTTACAGCACAACCCCTCCTGCTAATTAGTTTTTCCCTGCTTATGCTGATGGAGTAGCCATTTTACTCTCTTTGATCACCTCATTTTATTCATATATAGTCTGAATCCGGTGGATAGGCAGAAACCATGTGAGTGTGCATGAAAACACACTGCATTGGCATTTTGGTTTAGTTATGAGCATTGGACTAATCAATAATGCTGAATTCACATGCAAAGAAAACTGTAAACTTTCAGTTTCAGTTTGAATAGCTTGTGTGTTTGCTGTAGCAATAATAAACAGTGATGACTGGGGTGCATGTTATTTGTCTACATTTTCTTACCCAGAGGAGTATAAACCACTTTCATTTTTAAATTAATCACTGTTTCCTGTAAAGTACAAACTTGGGCAGTTATGTTTTAATGAAATAGTAGTTTGAGAATGAACCGGGATTGGAATCCCTGATTATTTCTTGGCTTGATCTCTCTAGTCAAGGTCTTTTTAAAATAAACAGTTCCCCAAGTTTGTATGACCATGGTTAGTTTAAAATAAAAAAGTGAAATTTTATCCTTCTCTGGTAGAATCAAGGTAGAAGTCAGGATAGGTAGAACGAAAGAATCTGAGGATTAGCACAACCTATTCCTGTAGCAAGGAGTCATAGTTTCCTGATGTATCAAGTCCTAGTCACTGATACAAATAAATCTTTGATGTCATAAGCTGCATTCAGTTTCTGTTGGGTTACTTTTTAGAGACTTTTGCACAATAATGCAGCTATTTTTAGAACTTGTAGTATGAGGGTGATGCTCTTTTACCAGAGATAATTAAAACAAAGTACTTTGACAGTTACATTTATATTTAAAACTAGCATAGGTTGCCCGGCGTTGCCGGGCTGTTATAGATTGTGTTTTTCTTTTTTGGTTTTTTTTTTTTTGAGTTAAAAATCAACAGAGGATGCTATAATTTTTTTAATGTAACATATGTTTGTTATTTGTCTAAACATTTGATGTATTGTTATTTGTTTGACTTATTTTTACTCTTGTGGCCTCTAGGTGGGGCTTTATTATTTTTGAGTTGTTTTTACTATTCTTCCCTGCAGGTGGGGCTGCTAGTGGTTTTGTTTTCGTTTCATGTGTTTTTTCTCTCCTGGCCTCTAGGTGGGGCATTTTCCGGTAAGTAGTCTTTGTTTCTTCATTTCTGTTCCGATCTCGTGGAGGGAGGACGTGCTGGTGAGTTCTCTGGTTTTCTTTCTTCTGGGGTTTTTCTTTGTTTTGTGGTGGTGGGCTGGGAGGTGTTTCTGTTTGTTCTTTTTTGTTTTGTTTGGGCTTTAGATTTGTGTAATTGATTTGTTTATTTCTGGTGTTGTTTATTTTTGTTATTTTGTTGTTTATTTGTGTAATTTGTGGTAGTTGTGTTGTTAGAGTTAGGTATTTTCGTGTTGTAGTTAGAGATTTTGTCTGTGGTATTGTGGATGTTTTTGTTTGTGGATTTTGTGGTTTACTTTCTTGTTTATTAATGGTTTTTTAATTATTATTATTTTTTTAATTAATTTTTATTAATTTTGGTGTATGTTGTTGGTGTGTAGGTTTGCGTGAAGAACAGGCTGCCTGTCGGTTCCTCTTTCCCCATTGCTGCTTCGAGTTTTGGTTTCAATGCAGCAATGGGGGAAAGGAGGAGCCGGCAGTCAGCCCGTTCTTCCCCTGGCTGGTAAGGTTTGTTAGGTAGGTCGGGGGAGAAGGAGGCAGAGAAGAGCTATCTCTGCCTGATGATGGTTCTTTCCTCTCTGTCTCCTTTCTCTCCTGGCTTACCTAACCGGAGATCGGCAGGCAGTGATCCGTAAGGGGTGGTGCTCTTCCTTGCGGATTGCTGGCTGCTGCTTTTGTATTACCTCTGTCAGTAGTACAAAGGCATCAGCCAGTCATCCGTCAGGGAGGGTGCTTCCCCTGACAAACTGCTGCCTGTTTTGGGGTTTTTTTTCACCCCGTCTCAACTTTCTTTGAGGCCGGCAGTGGTCTCGCCGTGTCTTCGGCAGGGTAGCGTGGAGGAGAGGGAGTCCCTCTTCTCCCCATTGCTCTGGGAAAGAAGGCCAGCTGGTGTCTCACGGTGGAGTTTTGTGGCTTTTTGTTTTGCGAGGCTGTGAGGCGCTGTGTCTGCCTGCTGGGGACTTGCGCTCCCATTGTGTTTTTTAATTTTATTTTTCGCCCACCGGCTTTCTCAGCATTCTGCACACTCATGGCACGCAGGACGCTGGGACTTGTAGTTTTGCGTTTTTGGTTTGCGTTCGTGCGGTTTTTTTTTCTGTGGCTCGATTTTAATTGGCCGTGCCACATTTCCCAACGTTCTTTTTGCTTGCGCCTCTCAGCCTGATTGGCTGTGGTGCGGCGCAGAGAACACTTGGAAGTGAAATTCTTTTCCTTTTTTCGCATTCATGGGGCTCTTGCCCCACTGGTGCCTTTCTCAACCCTATAGTAACCTCCGGACCGGGTTCGGGCGAGTGCAGGAGGCTCGGTACAGGATAGGATGGGCGGGTGCAGAAACGTATAGCAAGTTCCAACGGTTAACTCTTGGATTTATAGGTATAGATTATACATTTATTTTAATTTTTAATGGATTTGCCCAAAGGCACTTAAAATGCTTAATGTTTTGAAGTCATTTCTGTGAAGAGCTTTTGCCCTTCCAAGTCTTTCCCCTCCTACCCACATTTACAGTAGAAGATTAAAAATCTTGCTGGTGGGTTTTATTACAGAACTTTCTGTTTTACACATGCAATACAGTAAAGCCCCTACTTACAAAAAAAGTCCGAATCTGGTGGATAAGTAGAAACCATGTGAGTGTGCATGAAGACATATACTGCATAGGCATTTTGGTTTAGTGATGAGTATTGGACTAATTAATAATGATGTATCCACATGCAAAGAAAACTGTAAACTTTCTGTTTCAGTTTGAATAGCTTGTGTGTTTGCTGTAGCAATAATAAACAGTGATGACTGGGCGATGACTTTTAATTGAAAAGTTACTGGTGAAAAAATAACAAATGATATAATAATTGTTTGCAAAACAATTTTTTTGACAGTGAAGTAAAACAACAATTTGTAATATAACAACTTTTAGAAAGTTCTTATTTAAACAATATTAGCACTTTTGCTGAAAATTCTGTTCAATGTAATTGGTTTTTATGTAACTCGAAGCAAACCCATAGAAAAAATTATTTTTACGTAACTCGAAGCAAACCCATAGGAAAAATTACATGTTTACGTAACTTGAAGCAAACCCATAGGAAAAAGAATCTTTATGTAACTCGATGCAAACCCATAGGAAATCGTGTAAATCGGGACATGGTTTTAGCACAAAATCATTATGTAAGTTGAATTTTATGTAACTCGGGGCATTTGTAAGTCAGGGTTTTTCTGTAGTCATTATAACTCAGTAGTTATAGATTTAAAAGTGACAGGATTTCCCCCTGAGATGATTGTCAATACAAGAGCAACAAATATGAAAGGAAGTTTTTTATATTGTTAATGACCCAACTGGGGCCTATGTAGAGAGGAGAGGTTTCATTGGTAGATCCCTTTGAAGGCAATTTCCTTTTTTTCACAGCCCCTGCCAGCCTGGAGCTGGATTCATTCCGTTTTTGTTTCTATGCCTCAAGTCTTCCATCCCACTCAAAATTCTCTTCATTCCTCCAGAGGAAAGATTGAAGACAAGTGAGGGTCTTGTGGCACGGGATGGGAAACTTCTCCAGACTGGTGGGCTTCTTCCATCACTGCAAGGATCCCGACCCTGGTCTTTTAGTCAGCTACTACTGATCATCCAAAGATCTTGGAAGCACATTCACCAGTGAGTCATCTGGAAAGCATAGACACTTTAGGGCAGTGTTTCCCAACCTTTGGGTTTTGTACTTAAACTCCCAGAAGCTTAAGTCAATTCCCCAAAGCACTGATCAGCCAGTGTACTCTGGGATTTGAAGCCCCCTTGTAGGGTGTGGGCTCCACGTTGGGAACCACTGCTTTAGTGTCTACCTTCAGAGTGCTAAGCTGTCAAGGTGGTATGTATTGTTGTTGTTTTTGTTGTTGTTAAGGAGAGAATCCACAAACACAAATTTCATTAAAATTAAAGTACTCAGCATTTTCACAAAATGCATAAATGGTTTAGAAGTCTCATTTAAGCAGCCAGCATTTGTGTATGGAGTTCATCATCCAAGTAAAGGTACCTGTATATGCTTCCAGGAGTCACATGTCCCTAGTTGCATCAGAGCAATTAACTTTTGACTCAGCCTTCCATCCTTCTGAGGTCAGTAAAATGAGTACCCACCATGTTGGGGGCAAAATGCTAGTTAACTTGTGAACCACCCAGAGAGTGCACTAAGTGCTATGGGGTGGTATATAAGTGTGATTGTTTTGCTTTTTTCATGTCCACAGTATCCTGCAATAAAATTTGTACATATTCCCCTGAATTAAGGAGTTTTTGGTTGTTGTTTTAAAAAAAACTTTAGATATATTTTTGAAAAGACATTGCCAAATGTTTTTGCTGATGTACTGTACTGACTGGAGCACCATTTGACTTTATCAGATAGTTCCAGATAGATAAGGAAGCATGACATCAATTTAGAAAGTTCACATTTCCATTTTTTCTCAGTACATCTGGAAACTATTTTTACTATATTGTCTGCTACAGTACAGCAGGATTCTTCTTATCTTATTTACAAATTACTGGAAGTGATGCAAAAAGAAGGTTTCCTAAGCTTCTCACAGCATCATCACAGACATGACATTGTTTTCAACCCTCCCATTAAGACACAGTTTCTTCTCTTTCATTGTTTGGAAAATCTGTCCCCTGCCTGCTGCCTTTATTCTCAGCTGAACTCTGCCTAGTTGGGCTCCATTCTCAAAATGAGTGAAGTTCTGTTTTGTAGTTATTTTGTGTCATGATATTTGAAAGATGTTTTCATGTGCCCAAAATGTGCATTTGAGAGTGTGTCAGAATGACCGACAGACAAAAAGAAGGACCTAAAAAGCAATATGTAACTTTATATTTGTACACACCTGAAATGTAATAACACTGCGTCTTTGTATTTGCTCTTTATTTTTAGTGAACTAAAATACGCCCTTGAATCAAGTGGGAAATTATTTTAAAAATTCAAATATATCCCTAAGCTCATTAACTAGCTTGCGGTATAATTAGTGACTAGGGAACCTCAGAAGGACCAAAGGGTTTGTTGTTTCTGAGCATGAGGTGGGGTGGAATGGCTTGGCACAGTTTGAGTTGGGGGAATAGCATTTTGCAACCCTTACCAAATTCAAAGATGCTTTATTTCTTTTCTATATATTTTTTTAAAATACCTGTTTAGCAAAGGAGGGGGTAGTTAGATGTCTACAGATACTTAATCTGTGTGATATGATTTAATAGCAAATGTTTGGATTTTATTTCTGTTATTATTCTGATACAGTGGTACCTCATACAACAATTTTAATCTGTTCCATGGGGCTCGTTGTTGTACAAAACAATTGCTATACGATACATGCATCGTATAGCAATTTCCCCTATGGGATGCATCGTACAACTTTTTTTTTGCTAAGTGGTTTTTCCCATTGAAAATTGTATGATTTTTTTCCATAGGAAAAATTGTTATTCGGGACACCTTCCCCCCCCCCCCCCAAAACAACAACAACAACAACAACAAACCTAATTTTTATACAATTTTGTTGCTATATGGGGCGATTGTTATATGAGGTTCCACTGTATTTTTAAATCTAGATGAGTGGTTCTCAACCTTTTTTTGCTTTGCCTAGGGATGCCATAATTCTCTCCTGCCAAACTGGGACAGCCATTGCATTCTTCAAACTGTGCATGCATTGGATGGGGCTGTCAGGGAGACCGTGGCTCTATGACCCCACAGAATCCCTGTCCAGGGCAGACAGGGAATGCTGACCCTATGCAATTAACCCTTTGTGGTCACATGAAGAAGGAATCCTCCATCCCAGTGTATGGTGGAGATTTGGCTTCTTAGATATGGATATTTCTTGCTCTCTCCCGGCTTTCGAGGAAAAGGGCTGAGGACGACTCCTTGTCCCCCAAACTTCAAGGTCAGCCAAGGGATTTTTGCAAAGAGTTATTTCACTGCCTCCATGCTTTTCTTTCAATTATCTCGCTTGCAAGTGTCTCCTCTCCCTGGCAGGCTTCTCAGGGTGCTGGTTTGCCTTCACTGCTTTCAAGCAGGATAATTGAAAGAAAGGCGGGGAGGCAGTGAATTAACTCTTTGCAAAAATCACTTGGTGAGGAGTGATCTTGCTTCCTTTGTTCAAATTTAAAAATCCGGGACTTTTACATGTTTTTTCTTGAACCAGCCGGGACAGCTTGAATCCAGGAAAATCCTGGAAAACCGGGACATATGGCAACCCTAGCCCCACCTTGTTGTTCAGTCACATAGTCAAGTGCTCCACCTAAATATCTCTAAAATCCTGATTCTCCACCTCGTGACATAGAATTCTTATTATTCAAAAAATGAACTATTAATGTGGAGGAAGCCTAAAAGGCCATTTACTGTTAATAACTCAGTTTCGAATTTTAAAAAATGCCCCCCTGTGGGGCATGTGCCCCACATTGGGAACCACAGATCTAGATATTTTCCCTATCTCCTTTTCTAGCATATTAAAATATGCCTAGAATTGTAGCACGAAAAGGCAACTCTAGATAGAAATTCTCTGACATGTAGGAATCAACTTAAATTGAAGGAAGGGGCAGTGAAATCTGCATTGATATGGTTTTACTGTGGGACAGATTATGTTTTTCCCACGAGATGCATAAATTTATTTAGAATATGGAGACAAGTGGAATTGTAAAGCTCTCATTGTTTGTACTTCTTGTTCCCCTTATATTATTGTCACATATTAAGCTGCTTTTAGCTTCAGTACTTCAGTGGTTTTGTAACTTACTCCTTAGTTCTCAAAGTGTCCTTGAAGAATTTCTAGTTAATACAAGGTATTACAGCAGGAATTAGTTTTACAAATGTGTTCTCTGATGTTATAGTTGTTGTCCTTATGTACTTCTCACAGAATAGCCAGACAGCTTCAAAACAAATAATACTTTAGAGCAGAATATTTAAAAACAGCCTCTTTAAATTATTGTTGACTGTTCCATAGAAACAAAGCAATGGTGCTTTCTAAGAATTATTTTTTTTCCAGGAAAGAGAGGCAGGGGTCTTACTAACTAGGTCAAGAGTTTGAAACACACTTTTGTGGAAATGAAAAATTGTACTGAATATTGTTCCCTTCTGTTAAAAGTACTAAGTGTCTTTTACCTTTCATCTTTGCCAATATAAATTGCAGGCGCACCCCCCAATAAAGGACTCAGACACCAATGAAAGTGGATAACTGCATTGGACCACATTTATTGATTCATGCCCTAGTCCGAATTATAAATTTCTATTGGTAATTGACCAATCATAATTCTTAAGGCAAGCAGGCCGAAGTAACACTGGTAAGGTACCACCCAAAATTGCCAACGGCAATTGCTACAATGTATCCATTTGTATCAATTTGTTTGTTGACCACAAACAAATTGTTGACCGTAGTCAATATCTAACTAATGACCCCACCCTCTGACGCGTATCCGTAAAATCACGGGGTGATGCATGCTGTCTAGCTATAGCCATCACCCCGTCGCCTAGTTCATCGTTGACCGGACAACGTTTAACCAACTTATGCCTGTCTAGTGTTGTCCAGTCAATTGCGAACTTGCCGGATACCTGTGGGTCATAATGTTTACCTTACCAGTGCTACCCGCCACACGGAGGGGCTTCAAAGAAGGCTCGACGCCCCCCCCCAGACCGTCAGCTCGGTCGACAGGCCTGCTCGCCAATCACCCAACAGGAGGTCCACACCTCCTCGCGACAGATGGGCCCCATCCCCTGCATACAAGTCATAACTTTGGAGGCTAATAGCGGGGTGATGACTGACCCTCCCCCAAGCCCTGTAGACAAGGAAACGCGCCACTGCCCTATTCACCATGCGTCTAGCACGGTCAAGGGCCAGGAGGTCAACACCCCCTCGGTAGGAATGGCGCGGGACCATGTCCGACCAAACAAGGGTTGTGGCGGGCCAGATGTAATGCAGGTAGGCGAGGTCCTCGCAAATCGCATGTTTCAGCGACAAGCCGGTGACCTGGCCCAAATCATTGCCCCCCAGGTGTATGATCAGAATGTCAGGCGGGTCAGCATTCTGGCCTGAAAAAAGGAAAGGCAGCAGCTCCCGCCACAACATCCCGGGCTTACCATGCCATGTAAGACTTGCGTATGCACCAAGTCCCAGTCGGGGTCCCCACTCTGTCGCCGCAGCATAACGCGCTGCCCTGTGCACGTAGCTATGGCCCACCAGCCTTACTGTCACCGGTGTAATACGACACCCAGGGTCTGTAAGGAAAAATGAGGGAAAGTAGGTAAGGTGACTGGGTTGGTACTCACGGCGGAAGTGGGCGCACATAAAACTGAAAACATTGCGAACCCCACCGTCCCATGCTACGTATGTCAGCCCCTGAGTACCCAAAAGCAGCTGCGGTTGAGGCCGCCCCTATACGGAATGAATTAGTGCCATAGCGGGCGCCTGGGAGGCCCACACTGGCCAGCGCTTTGCCCGTCACCTTCCAAAATTGAAATTTAGTAAGGGGAGACCCATCTTGGTGACAGAAAAACGGGCCATGGTGCATGCCATACAGTGCAAGGAAATCCTGTAGGGCACCAACCGGACAGATGTCTACCGAGGAACATCGTAGCAGTCTACTCCACTGCCTACGCCGTGCTGATACGTTTTAGAGGAGCGTATCCCCAACTGAGCCGAATATTGTTCACTCAGACATCTTCGAGTTCCAGTGCCCTACGACTTGCATCCGCCTTATACAGCATCTCAAGCTCGCCGATGCGGAGCACTCCAAAAAAGGCCACCGTTGTAGCCGCATGAAATGGGCTGCCTCATCTTATCAAAACAGAGGCAAGGCCAGCCCCGGGCCAATTGGGTAAAAACCCCTGGGGAAATCGGGTGGCGGTCGTCCGGGCAACGCCCACGCGCGCGCACCCACCCCTCCAAAACATGTCTCACACGGAAGTGAGTGGTGCTGTCCACGACTTGCATCCGCCTTATACAGCATCTCAAGCTCGCCGATGCGGAGCGCTCCAAAAAAGGCGACCGTTGTAGCCGCATAAAATGGGCTGCCTCATCTTATCAAAACAGAGGCCAGGCCAGCCCCGGGCCAATTGGGTAAAAACCCCTGGGGAAATCGGGTGGCGGTCGTCCGGGCAACGCCCACGCGCGCGCACCCACCCCTCCAAAACATGTCTCACACGGAAGTCAGTGGTGCTGTCCACATGACCTCCCACTTTGGCCATAAAAGCCAACGCTGACAGCTTAGATGCTATGGTGCGAGGTGCAAAGCCCTGGGCATGCAGGTAAACCATGAACCGCAGAACATGGGTTACCGGGATCGGCCAGGTTCCTGGCATTTGGAATTGGGTACAGAATGCTCTGAAAGAATTAAATGCGTGGTGATACACCTTACGCGTGCGTGGCGCTAGTGACAGGCCAATCGCCTGGTTCACCTCTCCTTGCCGATGTTCCATATCCCGTCCGGGAGTGGCGAGGGAAATTCCTCCGCATCCGGGGCCAAGGCACGGAACCGGGAGATCTGCAGGCGGGACAAAGCATCAGCAATATCATTAGTAACCCCTGGGACATGCCTAGCCCTGAAAAGAACGTTGAGGCGCAGGCTGCGCAACGCAAACTGGCGCACTGGGTCGATAACCCTGGGCGATTTAGAGCTCTGTGCATTGAGAAAGTGGACAACAGCCGCATTGTCACACCAAAGTGGACAACCGAGTTGGCCTCCTCCTCGCCCCATAGCATCAAAGCACCCAGTATAGGGAAAAATCCAGATACGTGAGACCACGCAGGCGACCCGTGCCTGCCCAGGATGGTGGCCACCCACCATAGGCCCACTTCCAATTGAAGTACATCCCATAACTCAGGGATCCCGGGCATCGGGCTGTATCTTAAAGCAAGGGGAAGCCAGGAGCTCAGACCTCTAAAATGACACCCCATTGAAATCCCTCAGGATCTGTAGCCAGACAAGCACGTCTGCCCTGATACCCCGGGTAAGTCTAACCCTATGGTGGGGCCTGGATAGTCCTGCCATGGCGTCGCACAAGCGCCGCGCAAATGCCCTGCCCGGTGCGACGACCCTGCCAGCGAAATTGAGGTGACCATGTAGCACCAGCAGGTCCCTCGGTAATGCCATGCGCTTGGCCAACAAGTCCGAGATAAGGGCCACTAGCTTTGACACCTTATCCCGCTGCAACCTAGAAGCCTGTGCTACCGTGTCAATCTCCACCCCCAGGAATACTAGCTGTGTAGGCGGGCCCTCGGTCTTTTCGGGCGCTAAAGGGACACCAAGTTCCTCCATTAGCGTCTGAAATGTGTTGAGGAGACGTGTGGACGTGTCCCAGCCCCGTTCAGCCCCGAATAAAATCATCCAGGGAATGGGCTACAGACCGGGACCCTGATCTGCGAACAAAAGCCCGCTCTAGGAAGATGGAGTAACGCTCGAATGCCGAGCCCGAATTGGAACAGCCAAAAGGCATGGCATCAGTGCAATAATATGCTCCCCGGAACGGGGGCGCAGGTACAGGGCCAACGACCCTGCCCGCATAGACCTCCTTATCATTGCTGGCAGGAGCCACCTCCTCCCTCCCCCTAAGGGATAAAGATTGGGGGCATCCTGAGGGGACCTATCACCCATGAAAGGGATACGTAACCCCTGCCTAAAACCCTGAAGGAGATCTCCGCATCCTCTCCCCTCGGGAACAATGTGAGCCAGCACTCCAACATGTCCACATTAATTGGGGAGGGAGCCCTTTGGTGAACTAGATCCATATGCGGCAGTCTTGCCAGCCCCCTGTCCACCCCTCCCTCTGCCCCGCATCCCTCCATGCCTGGGACAGCCAGAGGCCGCATGGGGGCCAGCACAGGGGGGACACTAATGTCTGTATTTGCCATTCTTCCTATTGCAGGAACCATTGGACGAGAAAGTCCAGCACAGCAGGCGGGCTGAAACCCCCCGCCCCGCCCCCTGGCAGTGGACCTGTGCTGGGGCCGCCCGCTGGACCGCATGTCCACAATGGTATCTCTCCCCGGGCGCGGGGCGCGTGGGCGTCATGTACAAAAGCCACAGCCTGGCATGGCTCAACCCACCTAATGTCGGGGTGCCGGGGAATCCGCATATGGAATTACACGTCATAAGCCAACCACAATGGGCCCGGAAAGTCAACCATCGCCCGGTAGATGTTGTCCAAATATTGGACCATCGAAATTGCCAAATCCGGCCGGGCCCTATGGTACACCGCCATGTATATGAGGTAGGCCGGCAACCAGTTGGCCCACGTACGTGGTGGCTTGCTACGACGTGCCTGCTCCTTATCCTTCTCATCCTGCCCCCCCTACTCCTTGGTGGGCCCTCTGTTGAGGAGTGAGAAGGTATCCACGTAATCCCCCCGCCAGATCTTCTCTTTGGTGGTCTGTGCCAAATGGACACCCAGCGGTAAGGAATACCCCGCCGTCAGCAAGGCCGACACGGGCACAACAGGAACTGCTGGCATCTGAAAGGGGGCCTGTACTAACCCAGCCACCCCCAAAACATTCCCCACAGGGTAGAAAACACCCCCCACCACGGGGCCCTGAGTGGTAGTTATCGTCGCCAGGTGGGGCGTCAGCAGCTGGACCGCCGCCTCACCCGCGCCAGGCCAGGCCAGGCCAGGCCATTGGAAACCCCCCCCCCCAACGTGGCCGCGTGTGTAGGTACACTAGCTTGGACCGCATACTCACGTGCTGCACCCCCGTAGGCCGCCCCCACTGGGGGTTCCGGCCCACTGGGGGCGTCGGAGCTCACAACCGCCGTCGAGCTCGTCGATGGGGCCTGACCCGCACCGGTCTGTTGAATGAGGAGCTGCGAGGCAGTGGCCCAGGTCGTGCCACGCGCCTCAAGCAGCTCGACCCGTCCCGTCGCCTGCCGCTGCCCAGCAGACGACGCGTCGAAACGAACCCCAAATGGAGACCAAGAGTGGCTAGCCTGGGCCAGGGATGTCTCGAGGGCCGCAACGCGGGCCAATAAGGCTTCCACGCTGACATGGGGCAAAGGACCAGCCGGCCCGCCTACTACAGGCATGGGTACAGGTCCCTGCACCCCGGGGCCCGAATAGGGCAACAACCCCACACCCGGGCCCGTTAGGGCCGATGTAGCAACCTGCCAGGGAAGGGGACCGAACCACCCCCCAAGGCTGGAAGGCCTCGGAGCGAGCTACGCTCCTATAAAGGGAGGCCCAGCGGAATGGGCAACACCATGAGAGGTGTCCACCGCTTGCGGGCCGAGGGCCGCAGCCCCTACTGGCCCCGTGCGTGGGCCACCATCCCCCAGCCAGGGGGAATAGACCCCATTCCACCGGTCCCGGTGGGTGCAAGCAAATGTGGCTGCTGGGGAGGCGCAGCCGCGGTCTTCCAACCCAGATTGCGCCTCCGAACCGCACGAGCCGCGCTCGCAGCCGCCTTCTTCTTTGCGGGCCTCTCAGCCAATCGATGGGAAGCCGAAACGAGAGAATTCAGCAGCCAAAAGGCTTCCCGGTAAAAGCCAAAAGCGACGGAGGTAAGAGGGAAAAACTTCTCCGCTCCGTCGCTTCGCAAAATGGCAGCTCGGCTGCCTCGTGGCCACCCCTTTTATAAGGGAGCTGGCCACGTCCCTAACTACCCGGATGCCTTCGTCCTGTGGGGGGGCCCCCGCAAAGAGTGTGGCGGCCATTTTGGCGCCGCGCTTGCATTCTTAATAGCATGAAAACATCACTGCACCAGCAACAAACATACAGGTAAAACAACTGGAAGGTACAAACCTGATTAGACAATGTTGGAGAGAATGAAGCTTGTGTGTTGGATTCTAGACATCATTAATGAGCAACCCACTGCATCACCTGGTTAAGTTATAGTCATAGTTTTAAGAGTAGGATTTCACATGAGATTTCAAAACTGTATACTGTACTGTATTTTCTGGTATATAAGATGAATCAGAGTATAAGATATACCCCATTATTACAAAAATAGCCCACTATTGGCCACTTTATACAGTTCAAGACACACTCCATTTTCCAGTGTATTTTAAGGGGGGAGGAATGGGTTTTGAAAGCCAGCAAATAGGATAATTTCTTGAGCAAAATGGATCAAAATTGGTTTGTACATCTTTCTGGTGCGTATGGTTTTGGTGATGCTTTCTATATATTTTCAAGTTTACATTATTTGGGAATTTCTCAAGAGAAAGAATTATTGCAAAGAGATTCTGCAAATACCATATTTGCTGGCTTCTAAGACCCACTCCCCCCGCTTAAAATACACTGGAAAATGGAGTGCTTCTTGTAAAGTATATAGTGGGCTATTTTGGTAATAACTGGGTGTGTCTTATACTCCGATGTGTCTTATACACAGGCAAATAGGTATTTTAAAAGACATTAAAATTAGAGAACAAATGTTCAGACGTTCACTCATTAAGATATGATATTGTTGGTTTTTACTATTTTTTGTTGGGGATGGTCCTCCTCACTGTTAGCAGAGCTTTAGTGCCGAGCTGAGGGTACATGCGTACCCTGTACTGGCAGAGGGTACAGGCGTACACAGAAAGAGCCTCCTCGAAGATTGTAGTATTTTTTTAACCACAATTGGGCATACCCTGGTAACGGCAACCTTTTGTTGCTGGCTAATCTTTCTCACACTACGTCAAGCAAAGTGAACTGCAGAATGAACTTACCAAAAGGTGCCTTCATTTTGGCCATTTCATGTCTATCCTAGACATGGAAGAAGAAGAAGAAGGCAGAGGAACAAATAAAACTACCCTTAATGTTGTGTATGGTGATGTTGGGTCCAGTAATTAATATTGTTGCCAGAGTAAACGCATAGGCATAGCTGACATCTGGGTTTCTGGCAGGGTTTAGTTCCCATCTTTGTTTTAGTGTTGCATAGTTGTTGTGTGTCAATAGTTGTTTGAGATTGAGGGGTTGTCTGTAAGACCTTGGTGACAGACCTTTACTTGCTTACAGACAACCAAATGCTTAAGTGATTTCCACTAGTTCACTGGTGTCATTTAAAAAATATATAATCAGCAAACATATACTGTATTTGCCAGCGTATAAGATGCATCAGAGTATAAGACACACCCTGTTATTTGGAACCCCAGGTTATGAATGTCTCGAATAATGAAAATCTTGTGATATGAAAGGAAATCCCAAGAAAATAATGATTTGAGATAAGAATTTTTTTTGAAATACAAAAAAAGTTTCCCCAGGGTGCATTATGCCTGGTGGTATATAGCACCACCCCCATGAATGCTAGACTCTGTGGGTAGCATGTGGAGTTGAGTGTGGAGGTTTTTGAGCATTTCTTCGTTGAGTTCTGGAGCCAGGTAGGGATCTGAGATTCATCGTTTGCATGTCTGTTAGTGTCTTTTAACACATCTAATTGTCAGGGATGGGTCCAGCACATTACCAGAGTTGGCCACTAGAGGCCACTGTTGGAAGTGCCGAAAATACATTGAAAACCAATGTACAGTGATACCTCATACAACATCCAAACTTGGTTCCACAAGTTTGGACTTTATACGGATTTGGACTTTGTATGAGGCATGCAAAATCCTTGCCGCGATGCCTCGTACAACGTCGTTTCCATAGAGATACATTGTACACTAACAGCACAGACTTCAGGGCAAAGTCAAGGAAATAGACAGGAAACTGACAGAACTTTAAGAAATCATTGTCTAAATGCTAAAAACATTACAAAAACATGTCAAACAACCCTGATTGTCCAAGAACCTGAAGAATGCTGCAAAAATCCCAGGAATGCTTCTAAAAATTCTGATGAAAAAATTCAAAAAAATCCAAAATCGCGCTCAAAACCACTCCTAAACACTCTTCGCCTCATGCAAAACCCACAAGAGCAATGCACGCATGTGTCCTGTCTTTTATACTGCCTAGGCACAATGCGACCTGGGAACAACCCAACGCCTCATACAAAGTCACACAACTTTGTATGAGGCAACTTTTTTCAAGGAATTAGGCGATGTTGTATGAAGACTTTGTATGAGGTATTACTGTAATCCGTTCTGGAGGTCAGAAAAAAGTGAAAAAAGTATTTTATCTGTTCAAAATGATTTATAAAGTGGTGAAAACGTGGTGAAAAATTCCAAAGTGCACTTTATGAAGAGTTTTGAACAGAAAAAATAGTGTTTTTTAAACTTTTTTTCTGACCGCCAGAATGGATTATTTTTTCAATGCATTCCTATGGGAAACCACACTTTGTGATATGAAATTTTTGCAATACGAAAAACCCAGAGGAAAGAATTAATTTTGTAACTTTGGGTTCCACTGTAGCTCACTATGGAACACTATAGATAGTACAAGACACTCTCCCATTTCCCCAGTGTATTTTAAGGGGGGAAAGTGGGTCTTATATGCCAGCAAATAAGGTATTTCTTGAATGGTTACTTCCTACTCTGAAGTTTAATATAGCTGGCACTTCAGATTTTTGCATGCTCTTCAGCACTGAAGACTTGACCCTGGGACCAGATATTGACAAGATTTGTGAGAAAATGAGACAGTGCTTGTCCCATTCTCCTTTTAAGCGCTTTTAATTTATTTCTGTCAGTATGTAGTTCTGTTTTTAAGTGCTCACTCAGTTCGTTCCAAATTCCAACAGCATCAGCAATAGAACAACTATTTTTCTATATTTTGTTCAAAGCTTTAGAAATGGATTTCAAGATACTCAGCATATGTTCATTTAGGATCATCTGTGTACTATATCAGACTATTTGCTGGTCTAGCTTGGTATTTGGTGGAGCTGCATCAGGCCCCTTCACTGACTATTTTTAAAAGCAACTAAAAATGCTTTTTTTAAAGGAGGTATTTCAGGGTGTTGTCCCCTTAGCAATATTAGCCAGTTAGGTTCAGTCCGGATGCCATCAGACACCAATTAGTTTAGTTTAGTTTGTGAGGTACTTGTTGTTGTTGGGTTTTAATTCGTTGTGGATATTTCTGTTATTGGTTTCTCTGCTTGTTCACCACCCAGAGTGGGTTAACACCAGGATGGACAGTATAGAAATCAAATAAATAAATAAATAAATTGGCTATGATCTCCCAGGGTCTATTGCCTTTGAAAAATGAGCATGGTTTTTAGTCTTAGTAGACTTTAATGGCACATTTTGATTAGGTGTTCACCTCTTTGGCCTTGTAAATTAATAATCACAGGAGCATGAGGCATTATGTTAAACCTTAACATTTTATGAGTTTCTCTCTCTCTCTTTTCTCTTTCTTTTCATACACAGAAAGGATTGTTCTGGTTAATCTTTTAATTAAATATTCCTGTTTGTGTTTTTATGGAATCCATCTTTTCAGTAGTTTTCTGTCTTATCAAAATGCTCATTTAATTCACTTCATTAAATGAAGAAAAAAAGCATAGATGCATGCAAATATGTGTACGCTCTGGGTTTTATTGAAAGCCTCTTCTTTATGTTGCAGAAAGATCACCTGTTCCCTTTTTAGTTCATTCAGTTCAGGAGTCAGGACACTCGCTGTTTTTACATCCCAAATGTGAAACTGAACTAGATATTCTCAGGCCATACAGTATTTACAGGGCCATCCTGTAATTGAACAATCCTGAGAATGCATATTTAATACCTGTCCTTAGTAATCATGGGTGTTTTAGTCTGAGTGGTGTTGAAAATAAAAAAGGCTTTCATTACTATTACTACTTGACAGTGTTCCCTTTTGAGATGGATTTGAGGTACAATACCCCGGTTAACCATACAGCTTTAAAACCGGATAACGTTGGGGAAATTGAGGAAAACATTTGCACCACACAACATTAAGATGCAAAAGTTTTCCTCAAATTCCCTAACGTTGATCTCTGCTCCAAAGTCCGCAGGGCTGCCCTGCGGGCTTTGGGGCAGAGATCTCTGGAGGGAGGCAAGGGGGCTTCAGTAGACCCAAGCATTGCATTGCCGGTTTCCTCTCGGTGAGAGTGTGTGTGCGCGCGCCCTCACCCCAATGAAAACGACGCTCAGAGCGCCGGTTTCCTTGGGGGGAGACTACGTGTGTGTGCCCTCAACCCAAGGAAACCGGCAATGGGACGCTCAGAGCACCGGCTTCCTTGGGAGACTGGGCGTGCTCACACTCACCCCAAGGAAACCGACGCTCAGAGCGCCAGCTTCCTTGGAGGGAAACCGCGTGTGTGCGCCCTCACCCGAAGAAAACCAGCACTCAGACACTCAGAATGCCAGTTTCCTTTGAAGGAGACAGCACACACTCACCATCACCGCTAGGAAGCTGGCACTCAGACACTCAGAGCGCCGGCTTCCTTGGGGGTAGACCAGGTGCATGCGCCCTCATCCCAAGGAAACCGCCACTCAGAGTGCCGGCTTCCTTGGGGGGAGACTGTGTGCGTGCGCCCTCACCCCCAAGGAAACCGACACTCGGATACCCGAGAGCCAAGCCACAAAGTCAGAGACCAGTCCTGCCGACTTTGGGGCTTGGTTCGATCTGCCTGCCTCTTTGGAAAGGGCAGTGGGGATTCCATGCATGGAATCCACACTGCCCTTTCCAAAGAGTCAGGCGGATTGACCTCCTGTCCCCTTTCCTCTTCAGAAAGGGAACCAGGCTTTTTTTTAACGTTGTGCAATCAATGTATTGCACAACGTTAAAAACTAGATAACGCTAGGACTTGTGGAACCAAGTTTTAGCGTTATCCAAGGTACTACTGTACATGGACATTTGGAAAGAATATCGTTTGAACATTTTGTCTATTTTTTTCACTGTGATAAAGCAAATGAATGGCATCTCTCTAGAAGTCTGTATCTAAAGCCTAAGTGTTTGGGTTGTAAATTAGAATATATTGTCCAACTTGTGTCCTGTTTCCCCAACCACATACATTAGAATAGAATTTCTGGCTCCAAATGTGCCATTGTGAATGGGCCATGGTTTTATTACCTTTATGATATGGCTGCTGTTGAATTTGCCACATTCAGATGACAAGATGTGAATCCTGATTATACTAGGATAATCTTTGTCTTAGTGTGAACTGTTTGATTGTGGAATAGATGACCTAAGTTGGTGGTAAAGTCTTCTATATTTGAAATTTTAAAGCCAGGAAAACTATGGAGATGCTGCAATGGCAGGAGGCAAGTACAATGGTACCTCATACAATGATTTTAATCCGTTCCACGGGGCTCGTTGTTGTACGAAACAATTGCTATATGATACATGCATCTGCTTGATAAAACCTGTAGATATTCTGAGTTCTCAAATCGCTTATGAGTATAAGCTGCTTTTTTTTAATATAAATTTTTATTTATTTTCAAAAGAAAAAAACAAACATACAAAAAAAGAACAACACATCATAATAATATTACATAAAACTCATGAAAAATAACACATACATGGTAGTTAAACTGATTATTTGTCATGGTACACACACAATTAGATATCCACATTGTAGGTTAGTACTATAACCATAACCTTCATAAAAGCTTTCAGTATTACAGTTATTTGTTAACAACCATCAAATTCCTTCTTTTCAAATTACAAATCACCCAGTGAATATTTACATTGCCCCGGAGAGTTTAGTGTCTGTATCATCTCCAAAACCCACTTTGAGATGGTACAGGTCTAAAACTATCCCTGCCCATAAGAGAGAGATCTACAAACGGCTTCCAAATATTCCAAAATCTATTTTCCTTCAATTTATCCCTTTTTACTTTTATCTCCCATGTCAATTTGTCATTCAATGCTAGATTCCACATTTCCTTATACCACTCTCCCATCTGTATTGTTACATCATTTTTCCAATTTCTAGCGATACATTGTCTGCCAGTAGTTAACATTATTTCCAATAACTCTTTTTCCACCTTATTCAAACATATACCTTCCACGTCTGTTAGCAAAATGGTACCTGACACCAACTTAATTTTCTTACCCATTATTTCCCCTATCTCTCCTTCTATTCTTCTCCAGAATTCATTTATGTTTTTACAACTCCACCACATATGTTCATAGGTTCCAACAGTTTCTTTACATCTCCAACATAAAGTATCCCTTTTATTATCAATCTGATGCAACCTCAGTGGTGTCAAGTACCATTGCCACAACATTTTATAGTTATGTTCCTTAATTCTTACTGACATTGTTCTCATTATCCTCTTTTTCCACTTATTTCTCCATTCATCATTTCCTAATTTTATATTCAAATCCTGTTCCCACTTCAATTTCAAATCTTCTGTGGATCACTACCCTTATTTGTTAAAATATAAAGTTTACTTACTAGACCCTTGATACTTTTCTCACCTTTTCTAATCTTTAAAACCAATTCTTCAAATTCGGTCTTTTCTCTGTCTATACCTAGTTCTCTTCTATATATTTTATTCCAATTATCAACCTTTAATTTCTGGAACCAGTCCAATTTTAACTCTTCAAATAGTTTTTTCTTCTTAGTTTCATCTTCGCAAACCCTTAACCATTCCTTCACCAGGAAAACTTCATTTTTATCCAATATTTCCTTTTTTGTTTTGTCTTTTTTTATCGGAAAACACACCATATCAGCCAATTCCAAAATTGGAGAGAGATCTGGGATCAAGTCTTTCTTTAATCTTTTCCACACCCTCATGAGTCCCCTCATCATAGTATTGCTTGTATTTATCATTTTAACCTTAGTTCCCAAAAAAATCATTTTACCAATATTCTTATAATCTTTCATCTCCATTTCCTCCCAAATTATTTTTTCTCTTGCCAAGATCTTCACAATGTTCTTAATTTGAAATGCTCGATAGTACGCTAACAAATTTGGCATTCCCAAACCTTTTAAAGCATTTTTTAGTCTTTAAATATTTTATTGTCATATACAGTAAATGTAAGGTAACATCCTTAGCTTACTTGTGCACAATGCATTCCCAATTTTGTTTGAATAATTGCATGTCCAATTGAGATACAGTGGTACCTCATGCAATGATTTTAATCCATTCCATGGGGCTCATTGTTGTACGAAACAATTGCTATATGATACATGCATCGTATAGCGCTTTTCCCTATGGGATGCATCGTACAACAAAAATTTTTGCTAAGTGCTTTTTCCCATTGAAAAATCATTGTATGATTGTTTCACAGGGGAAATTGTTATGCGAGATGCCATTTCTCCCCAAAACCTAATTATTATGCAATTTCATTGCTATACGAGGCAATTGTTGTATGAGGTTCCACTGTAGTTAGATTCTGTGGATAGGAACCCATTTGTTATGGCATCTTCTTGGATGAGTAAATGCTTCTGACTTTTTGAGTGAGCATGTTACTGTTGCTGTAAATAGTAAAGCCTACAAAGTTATTGATAGGTAACAACCTTGCCTTTCTTCAAGGTCCATCTTTTGTTGTCAGAGACTCTGTAGGAGTCTCTGACAACAAAAGAGCTAGGGCTCCATAGAAGACAACATGCCTTCAGACCTTCACACTTTGAGTAAAAGAGTTTACAATGGTTCTACTGAAAAAGACTTGAGACTATGAAGATTAATGGAGTACAAGGACTGACTAGCCAAGTCAGGATAAAATACTTGATTAGGAAAATATCAGAATAATCCGAAATGGAATGGTGGGGAAGAATAGTTGGCAGGTGAATGAACAGAGACAATGTACACAAAAAGAGAGAAAAGAGTTGATGATTAACAACTTAGTAGGTCAGGTTGCAATGCTGTATATCTGGATTTAGTCTAGAATTATATTGTTTTCACTATAGCTATTTATGGTAGCTATAGCAGTGGGTGGAGTTATCATTAGGCTAATAATTAGCCCAAGTATGCTGTAGAGCAGATTGACATCTCTGTATGTGAGATGTAGAGTGAACAGAGTTTGCAAAGTGACAGTAGTTGACCTGGGTACAAAACAAGCACTTGCTGTTGACCCCCAAATCATATCTTACATAACTCTACAAGTATTTTTGGAGTTGCTTAATCAGCCAAAATAGCTGACTTGCAAATGTTGCTGTAATTTCTATGTAATTTACTCCCTACCCTAAAGAATTTAGGTTTATCAGTAAACAGAAGGTTGTACAACTTCTTTTACATTAGGTTTCTGTTGCACTTGCAGTGACATAACCTGGTGACAGTTTAGCTGGTTACCTGAGAATATTATTGAATTTGTAGTTTAAAATTGTAGAAGTCAATTCAGTAATTAGTCAGATTTTCAACTTTGTTTTAAAGAAGGCACATGTAAACTGGGGATCCTGTACAAGTATAAAAATACAAATAATACCTTGTGTAATAGGCCCCCAAAATGAATAGCCCTTGTGCCTCAAAATACTATTGTGGTTCCAGGATAGTTGCTTACATTCTTTATAGGGTCCATAGGAGAATGTTGCCAGCAAGGTCATTTAAAAGTTTCCTCCCCCCCCCTCCAAAAAAAAAAGGAAAAGAAAAGAAATGTTCCTCTCCACCAGCCCTGTGATGGTCATTTCCCACAGGCAACCTAGTGCAAGAGATCCTTTTGTTCTCAGGTAGCCTGCATATTCACTACCATGGAATTCCACAGACTTACCTGCATGGAATTCCTGATCATCTGCAGCAATCAGGTGAAGTGTTAAATGGATGAGCTGTCAGATTTGTTGGATGAAGTGGGCTGAGTTGAATTTCTTGTCTTTAGTGTAAGGTGGTGATGAGATTATATTAGTTCATTGCCTTGCAGCAGAGTATTATAAAAAGGAACTCTCTCTTCCTCATGAGTTATAAAAGATTTTGCAAGCAAGGGCATTGCCTTCTCAAGAAATGGAGCTTCTCAGAGCTATGGCCAGCTGTGAGGATTCTGTATTTTAGTTTGTACTCATTTCCTCAACTCTTTAATGGCTATAGCATGGCAAGATTCTGACCCTTCATATAAAATATGATAAAAAAATTCATTAGTGCCATTTCAAAGCCACCCTTTTATCCATCTAAATATCAATTTTTGAATAATAACATTTGCAAACCAGCACTGTGTTATGGGGGAAGTAATTTTTCATAAGAATCTATCTTCTATTCATTACTGGTATAATTAATATAGCAAATTATAATATTTCTATGTTAAATCTGTTCATTGTGATAAAAATGTTGTTTAAGTCCCATTTTTCTTTTACCTGAAGACTGTGTAAGATCAACATGGTCATGGCTTAAATTTATTGCAGAACAGTGTCTCTTTGTGCAATTTGTGTTCTTGAAAAATCAGTATCTGTGAAGAATGTACACTGGTAGATAAATTTGGAAAACTAAAAATAACTTTAAAGATGATACACCCTGTATTCCTCTTTCCTTTAAAGGACTCCGTGGTTTAATGGATGGGGCTTAACGATACACCCTGTATTCCTCTTTCCTTTAAAGGACTCCGTGGTTTAATGGATGGGGCTTTAACCTACCCAGAGGCCAATCTTTGTTGGACAAATGGAATCTTATTCCTGAAGGCATTGATATATTAATGACCCATGGACCCCCTCTTGGTAAGTAACACAAAAAGTTTATTATGTCTAGGTGTCTTAAAGTCAGAGTGTTCTCTGTTTTCATTTTATTCACTCATTAAAACCTGGACAGTATAACAGATGATCAGGGAAGATAAGGAATAGCCTGACATTTCTACAGTTTTGTTTCAGATACTTTCACTCAATAGTTCCCAATAAAACCTGTTCCCAACACCTGCTCTTTCCATTGGTTATCAGAAATTTATGTTATTTGTTTATTCCATTTATATCCCGCCCATCTGTGATAATTTTCCCCACTCTGGATGGCATACAACATATTTTTTTAAAAATACAATAAAAATGTAAACAAATTGAATAAATTATAAATTTTATTTATTTATTTAAATTTATATTGCCGCCCTCTCGCGTGGGTGACTCTGGGTGGTTGACAAATATAAAAACATCATACACAATAAAATTACAAGAACCTTACTTAAAAACCATTAAAACTAGTAAAATATTCAAAATATAGTAGAACCCTGTATAACAAATGCATCTTACAGCGATTAAATTGTACAATGACTAGGATTTGAAAAAACATTGTGCCCTGTATAACAACTAGAATCATTATACAATGTAATGCATCTCTATGAGGAAAATCGTATAACGATTTTTTGTTGTTGTACGGTTTTCCCCATAGAGATAATCATTGTATGATGCATCCCATAAGGATAGTCACTATATGATGCATGCATTGTATAGCGATTAAATCGTACAACGACTAGCCCCGCAGAACGAATTAAAGTCATTATACGGGGTTTTACTGTATTAAAATACCTTCCCCAACCACAACATTAGATTTTAAAACTGAAAGCCCAGGTGGACCTCATATAAATATCAGAAGGAACAAAATAATACCCACACAATTTTTTAAAAAACCATTTCAGGGACAGTTAAGATTCTGCTTAAGATATAGGTTTGTGGAAATGCGTATTGTATTTCCAGTAATGGTTTCAGAACCTCTTAAACTGCTGTACTGCAACCAAAAGGTTGTGAGTTCGATCTTGGCCAGGGCTCAAGGTGGACTCATTCTTCCATCCTTCCAAGGTCAGTAAAATGAGCATCCAGCATGTTGGGGGCAAAATGGTAATTAACTTGTGTACCACCCAGAGAGTTTACTAAGTGCTGTGGGGTAGTATATAAATGTTTTTGCTTTGCTTTAATTGAAAATTGTAAGTTGTAGAGTATAATAACCTATGGCCTCCACAAATGTTGCTACTGAAACATTTACCTGTATACCAAGGTTGTGGACATGTGATCCTTTTAATTGTTATCGCATGGTCATCCCTCCTCACTTTCCAGGCTAGCTGGGATTGAAATGGGATTTGATGTCACAATAATCTCTCTAGGGCCACAGGCTCCCCAATTGTATTTTGGACATTACATTATAGCTGTGCTATGAGTGGGACTGCAGTGGCTCAAGTGGCTAAGACGCTGACTGGGAGGTGAAAGGTCAGCAGTTCGATTCCCGAGTACTGCTGGATGGAATGAGCTCCTGTCTTTGTCCCAGCTCCTGCCAATCTAGCAATTTGAAAGCAAGAAATTGCAAATAGATAAATAGGGACCACTTCAGTGGGAAGGTAATAGCATTCAGTGTGCTGCAGTGTCTAGTCATGCCTGCCACATGACCATGGAAACATCTGCAGAAGCAGACAGCGCTGGTTCCTTCAGCTTTGAAACAGATGAGCACTGAACCCTAGAGTTGGATATGACTGGCTTTTGAGCAAGGGAAACCTTTACCTTTACCTAGTTGTGCTGTGAGAATTGCCTTTCTGTAGTATCATCCCATATTGCTGCTATTATATGAAAAGGCTGAGCATTACATTGTAGATAGATGGGGCTAAAGGTGTTGGCTTCTGCAGTACAGTTATCAGGGCAACAGACCCAGGGGAAATTGACCTCATTCCCACTTAAATAGGAATTTTCAAGAAGGGTTTTGAAAAAGAATGGCACCTCTTCCTACTGGTCAGTCCTATCTTCCTCCTTATTCCATATTTTGTGGTTATTCCAAATAATAGTATCTTGAAATTTGTACTTGAGACACCCTTCTTTATCATGGAAGAGAAACTTTACCATCCATGTTTTTGTTGCATCCTTTTCACAATATGTGTAAGCCATCTCGGAGCTGTAGAGCTGATTGGATAAGATTTAGTGTTAGGACTGCCAACCATCTCCACCCGCCCTTGGCACCATTTTGCGCCTCTACCCTCAGTCCACTTTTTTCCACTGCGCTAACAAGAGCTAATTAAGAACTCTCCCCCCAAAAAATTCTGTTTTTCGAACTTCGGAAGCTATTTTCAACTAATTTTTCTTTGGCCGGGAAGGGTATCCCCCTTTCCATCCTACTTTTCTTCGTTAGCAAGAAATATTTTCTTCTGAAACAGTGTCAGGAAGGCTCAATTTTTTTCATCCGATAGGGACCCCCTCTCGGGCCTCATCCGCGTTCCCGCCTTTTTCATCGGCGCACCGTTGGATGGCCACCATTGCTGCTTTCAAGAAGTGCCTGTCCTGCAGCTCAAAAATACCTCACACGGACAGCCGTAACAAGTGCCTCATTTGCCTGGGCGAAAATCATCCCATCCACTCTTGTCCGGCGTGTAAAAAGTTATCTAAGTTTGCCCAGAAGAATCGAAAGAACAGGCTGCAGGCTCACCTCATGGTGACTGCCTTGGCCCCCCCAACCGTCCGGTTCTTGTCAGGATTCTCAACCTCCTCAGCCTTCTTCTTCAGCTTCTTCAACACGCAAGCCGACCACGGCGGAGTTGTTCCTGAAGAAGAAGAAGAAGAAAGAGGAGAAGATGAAGTCCAAGAAACACCACTCTTCTCTACCTCCATGGACCAAGGGACCTTCACCATACCTGTCAAGTTTTGGTTTTGAAAATAAGGGAAATTTTGTGGGCATTTCTAAATCGATGGGTGTGGCCAAATCGGTGGGCATGTGACTTGCTGGGGTGGCCATGTGACTTGCTGGGAATGGTCATGTGACTGTTGTTGTTTTGTTGTTTAATATGTGTTTTATTTATTTATTTATTTGTGTTTTATTAATTTAGGGGGTTGGCGTTTTGGGTAAATGTTTGGTTTTGTTGTGTTGGTGGTTTTTTTGCGTGAAGAACGGCCTGTCTGTCGGTTCCTCTTTTCCCCATTGCTGCTTCGAAATTTGGTTTCGATGCAGCAATGAGGAAAAGGAGGAGCCGGCAGTCAGCACGCTCTTCGTCCAGTAATGTTTGTTAGCTAGGTCGGGTGAAAAGGAGGCAGAGAAGAGTTATATGCCTGATGATGGTTCTCTCCTCTCTGTCTCCTTTTTCTCCTGGCTTACCTAACTGGAGATCGGCAGGCAGCGATCCGTAAGGGGTTGTGCTTTTCCTTGCGGATTGCTGGCTGCTGCTTTTGTATTACCTCCACCGCTGTTTCGTGCTAGTTCTCGAAACAGTGGTGTCATTAGTACAAACGCAGCAGCCAGTCATTCACCAGGGAGTTTGCTTCCCCTGATGAACTGCTGCTTGCTGCTGGTCATTTTTTCCCCACCCTGGCTCAACTTACCTTGAGGTTGGCGGTGGTATCGCCGTGTCTTCGGCGGGGTAGCGGGGAGGAGAGGGAGTCCCTCTTCTCCCTGTTGCTCCGGGAAAGAAGGTCTGCAGGTGTCTCGCTGTGGTTTTTTGTGGGTGTTTGTTTGCATGGCTGTGAGGCGCTGTGTCCACCTGCGGCAGCCTTGCACTCCCGTTGCAGGAGACCGGCATGTTTTTATTTTATTTTTCACGCACCGGCCTTTTCAGCGTTCTGCGCGCTCGTGCCCTTCAGCCTGATTGGCTGAAGTGCTCATGGCGCTTAGGACGCTGGGACTTGGAGTTTTGTTTGTTTTGTTTTTCTATTCGTGCGGCGTTTTTTTCCTGCGGCTTGATTTCAATTGGGCGCGCTGCGTTTCCCAACGTTCTTTTTGCTCGCGCCTCTCAGCCTGATTGGCTGCGGCGCGATGCGGCACAGAGGACGTTGGAAATTGAAGTTGTTTCTCTTTGTTCCCGTTCGTGGGGCTGTTGTGCCACTGCCGGCTTCGGCAACCATGCGGTGCTCTGCAGTCCGGGTTTGGGCGAGTGCAGGCGGCTCGGTACGGGATACGATAGTTGGGTGCGGGCATGTACCAGAGTCCAACGGTTAATGCCCCTCTTTATAGGTAAAGATCAGACATTTTGCAGCATGAAAGGCAAAAAAGGTTCACTTGTTTCTTCAAGTGAGTTGCATACTGTACTGTCCTCCTTCACTGATGCCAGCTCAGCCTCTTCCTTAGTGTCTCTCTCTCTCCCTCTCCCTCTCCCTCTCCCTCTCCCTGCAATTGCATCACATCTTTTCTGGTTTAACATTTTAAACCACAATAATGCCAGACTAAAATATTCATATGGAGATAGTCTGCATCCTTATTGACAAGTATGGTTGCTTAATCATAAAAGTTTGTCTCTGGAACATGAATGGATTTCAGCTTGTAATGACAGCTATCTGTAACCTACAGCTTGACAAAGAGGGCAAATAACTGAATTTATTTATTATGGTCAGCAACCAGCATGAAAGTGAAGACTTTGCAGGGTTTTTTCCAGACAAGAATGCCTCTTTCCATACAGTGGGCTGGACCTCCTGGTTTTAAACTACCTTGGGTACTTATCACACGTCCCTCACATGTGCTGCTAGTACAGGCAAAAGAGTAATCAAAAACACCCTACTAAGGTGTCAGAGGAAGAAAGGGAAAAAAAACCATCATTCTGAGCCAATTAACAAGATTGCTTAATTTTTTGTAGCTATTGTGCATAATACGTAGGTTTGCCATCCCTTAGGTTGCTTGCTGGAGTCTTGGGGAACTGCTGTGCTTCTTCAAGAGGAAAAGCAAGCAATATTGGATGGTTTAAATCCTAGACGCTCACTTCTTCTCCCCCACTTCCAACTGGCACCAGGACTTACTGGCACACGTTCGTTTAAGAGAATGAGCAAACACTTGCACACACACCCTCGCCAAATTCTGGATCGCGGGCAAGGGAGAGGATGGAAGGAAAGAGAAATGAAGGGGGGGTAGAGAGAATCGGAGGGAAGAAAGAAGGAGAAATGAAGGGAAGAAAGAAAAAGAAAGAGGGAAATAAGGGAAGAGTGACTCCCCCACCGATGTTGCAATCACCCCCAAACTGTGGAGGATGGGGGTGTCTCTGTTTACACACGCCCACCCAACTCTGCCAGAACTGAGCAGGAGTTTCCTTGAGGGGGGGTAACCCTCCCTCCCATCCGCTCATAGCACCTCTACTTTTGCCTAGAAAGTGGGGTAGAAGAGGGAGGCTGGGTGAAGGGGATTCGATCACCAGGCAGCTGCTGCTTGGCAAACTCTGGATCACGGGCAAGGGAGAGGAAAGAAGGAAGAGAAGAGAAATGAAGGGAGGGAGAAAAGAGAGATTTGGAAGGAAGGAAGAAGGAGAAACAAAGGGAAGGAAGGGAAAAAGAAAGAAAGAGGGAAATAAGGGAAGGGTGACTCTGGATTGCAGGCAAGGGAGAGGAAAGAAGGAAAGGAAGAGAAATGAAGGTGTTTTTTTTTTATTTAAAAAAAGTGTTAGGTGACTTTCCTGTTTTGTTGCCTTTCCGGTTGTCTGGAGGCGGTTGGGGTCTGGATGGGGGCAAATGGGTTACAGATGAATCCTAGTAAGACTGAGTGGCTGTGGATGGGGGGGGGGGGTCCTGTGCTATCCCGGGAGCTACCATCTTTGGTTTTGGATGGGGCTATTTTGCCCCAGACCGACCCGGTGCGCAACTTGGGTGTCCTCCTGGATTCGCGGCTGCTTCTAGAAGAACAAGTGGCGGCTGTGGCCAGGAGGGCCTTCACCCAACTTCAGGTGATTCGCCAGTTGCGCACGCTCCTGGACCGGGACTCTTTGCTCATGGTCACTCATGCTCTGGTGACCTCCAGACTAGATTATTGTAATGCGCTCTACATGGGGCTGCCCTTGATGACCATTCGGAGGCTGCAGCTGGTCCAGAATGCGGCGGCCCGGGTGGTGATGGGGTGTGGATGTTATGCCCATGCCTCACCACTGCTGTGGGAGCTGCACTGGTTACCCGTTTGCCTCCGGGTGCAATTCAAGGTGCTGGTTTTGACCTTTAAAGCCCTATATGGTAGTGGGCCAGGTTACCTTAGAGACCGCATCGCCCTAAGGACGTCTGTCCGTCCAACCAGAGCAGACCGGAGGGGCTCTCTAATAGTGCCATCGGCCAGGGGGGCTCGCCTCTCTGGCACAAGGAGGAGAGCCTTCTCTGTGTCCGCACCGGCTCTTTGGAATCTCCTGCCTGTTGAACTGTGTCTCCAGACGGAGTTGTTGCCCTTTAGAAAAGAACTAAAAACCTGGCTGGCGGGCCAAGTTTGGGGTGCAGGTGGAGGGGTGGCTTCCATTGGGTGGTTAATATAGGGGAGGATGCCTGCCCCATGGTTTCTTCAGTTCCTGCACCCCTCTCTTTTTAGGGGTGGGTTCTTATTGCTGGTTTTTATCTGTTTTATTTGTTTTTATCTGTTTTTACCCACTGTTGTGAACCGCCTGGAGTCGGCTTTAGCTGAGTGGGCGGTATAAAAATTTAACAATAAATAAATAAATAAATAAAATCTCGATAGTCTCTGGCTGGCGTTGTGCTGTTTTGGTTTCCTGTGGCTCAACGCTTCTCTCTCGAGTGACTGACTCAGAGTCAGACTGCACTTGCACTAGTTGCAGTTTGAATTTTGCTCCCGCGCCTTTGTTGCCTTGCCGAGGTAAAAGTCTTTCCCAGTCCCAAATCCCGCGATGCTTTGCTCCCAGTCTGGACTCTGGAGGCTTGCCTGCACAGGGAGCTCAGGGGGAGGAGACTAGTGGCCAGCACCAGTCTTCACCCCAGAGCTCCGTGCAGGCAAAAAAACGGGAGAATATGGGGGTAAATAAAAATTGGGAGGCCAGCGGGCAGTTTGATTAAAATACGTGGTTTTCCCGGCCATTACAGGATACTTGACAGGTCTTACCTTCACCTCCACCTTCCCCAGCGTCAGCCATTTCCTCATGGCAATGTCCGCTCGATCCTCACCAGTGTTGGAGTCTATGGTGGCATCCAGCAACTTGCCACCCCACCAGGACACCCCACCTACTCCCCCGAGGCGACCAGACCCTCCTTCACTGCTGCCATCTCAAGATTCAGGTGCGTCGGCCTCGCAAGCCTTGGTCCCAGTTGGTGCCCTAGCCCCGCTCTTCCACAGCATGGCGAAGGAAATCACGACCCAGGTGACCACCCAGGTATGGGTGCTCCTCCCGGTCTCAGAACCGCCCACCTCCGATCCACCCCCATCGGATCGGCCAGCGCACCGTCCTAAACGGAAGACCACTTCCAGGCCCTCCAAATCCAAAAAGAGTTGAGTGGACCAGGTTGTGGACACTTCCCCTCTGCCTTCTCCGATGTCTGGGGATGCTCTGAGTTCAGCCAGACATTACTGGTCTGACTTGGACCCCGAGGCCTTCCTCCCACCTCCTGCCATTTTGGAGAGGTCAGAAGGCTTCGATGCCCAATCGGATTCCGATGAAGAGCAAAGCCCGCCTGTAGATGTGGACAAGTCACCCGACGATCAGATCGGGAGTAAAGACCACTCTCAACCAGAGGATCAGCGCACTCTCACTGGGCTGCTCACATGGATGGGGACCACTGTTAACATTAAGGCGGAGACCCCACCATCCCCCTTCACTGATGAAGTCTGTGGACTAGAGGACACCAAGAAATTCCTTCCTGTCCACCTCCCTTTTCTGCAGGCAGTTGCCCACACAGCCAAGGCAGTATGGAAGAAGCTGGTTTTGGCTCATACCATTTCCAGAAGAGTAGACAGCATCTATAAGTTGCTGGGGGATGACTGTGATTTTCTACACTGCCGAATTCGCGTGTGGTCTGCGCTTCGCAATACCGTATGGCTGTTCATAGCGTGCCGGTAACTTCCACCAAGGAGGGCAAGAAGCTCGATGCCCTCAGTTGCCGTGTCTATGCCCACTCTTCGCTATCGCTCAGAGTGGCAAATTATTCAGCTGCCATGGGTAGCTACAAGGTAAAGCTGTGGATGAAGCTGGATTCCTTTCTTGAGAAACTGCCATTCGAGTTTCGTCCCGAACTAGACACCTTGTGTAAAGAGGGCATTCACCTTGGCCAGCAGCAGATCAGACCATCTAGACATATCTATGACTCTGAGGCCAAAGGCGTTGCTGCGGCCATCCAGCTGTAGCACCATTCTTGGCTCCGATCCGTGGACTTTGCTGATGATACCAAAAAACTGATTGAAATGATGCCCTTCAATGGCCAAGGGCTCTTTGCAACTGAGACTGATAACATGCTCAATGAGCTCCACCATGATATCACCACTTCTAACAAGATTAGGTTGGGAGGTGCGGGTTTCTACCGGAGGCAATCATTTCAGCCATTCGGACAAAAACAAGGCCCGAAGACGCACCAACAGTTCCGTTCATCAGATCCACCCAGGCAACAGTTTTACAAACGCAAGAAATTCTATAACCAGTCATGCTACAAGGTGCACAACCAGCAATCCGGCAGACGCACCGATTGGAGACAGAAACAACAAGTTTGACCAGCTTCCGGCTGCGGACTCTCCTGCCCACCACCTTCCCTACCTTCCAATTTGAAACTTCCTCCCAGTTTGGACCACCATCACTTCAGACAGCTGGGTCCTTCAAATACTGGGCCATGGTTACAAATTGGAACTGCTAAGACATCCTCCATTGGGACGCATCTGCCCCCACGAATCCGTCACCACCACTCGAGGAGGAGTTGGATTCCCTTCTTCAGAAGGGCACGATTGAACCGGTGCCATTGACAGACTCTGCCAACAGTTTTTATTCAAGTTATTTCCTCGTGGACAAAAAGGACGGTGGCTTGCGTCCAATCCTCGATCTCCGCAGGCTCAACCAGTACATTCTGCGGAGGAAGTTTCAGATGATAACACTTCTGTTTATCCTTCCCCTCGTCAACTAAGGGGATTGGTTCACCACCATAGACCTAAAGGATGCATACTTTCATGGCCCCAATCACCCATCTCACAGAAAGTTTCTCTGTTTCCAAGTAGGGGAAGAGATCTTCCAGTATATTTGCCTTCACTTCGGCCTCCCCACCGTGCCGAGGGTGTTCATGAAATGCATGGCCCCGGTGGCACTCCACCTCCGCCTACATGGGATCACAGTTTATCCATATATAGATGACTGGCTGATCTGTTTTCCCCACAATCATGCGACCAAGGACATTGCCTTCATGATCGCCTTTCTGGAGAGTCTCGGCCTGCGATTGAATCTCAAGAAATCCAACTTATCCCCTCCCAGAGGGTGGAGTTTATTGGGTCCACTCTCGACTCCGTTCGTACCAGAGCCTTTCCACCAGACTCGGGGCTGGCCAACATAAAGGACATGGTGGCTGTTTTCCATTCTCACGGACAGTGACCACTCACCAAGCTCAGAGTTTTTTGGCCTTGATGGCCTCTACCATGGCGGTCATTCCCCATGCCAAATTAAAGCTCAGATCCCTACAGTCTTGGCTACTGCCGTCTTTCAACCCGCTACAAAACAACCCATGGATGCGTCTCTGCCTGACTGGAGTTGCAGGACCAACCTCAGTGGTGGATGAACCCATTCTTGCTGCTGTGGTTTCCAAAGCTCACCAACGTTCACCTCTCCGTACTGCCTTCCGCAACGACTTGGTGAAGCGATTCCTACGGGGCCTCAAAAATGTTTTCCCTCCACTGAGGATTCCTACTCCTCAATGGTCACTGACCACTGTTCTGGATGAGCTCATGCACCCTCCATTTGAGCCTCTGGCTACTTCCAGTTTACAGCTGCTCTCTTGGAAGACGTCCTTCTTAGTGGCTCTCACTTCTGCACAACGGGCAGGGGAAATTGCTGCTCTTCTTTCTGTCCCCCCGTTTTTGCAATTCTATGATGACCATGTGGTACTTTATCCTGATTTGACTTTCTTACCTAAAGTTGTCACCAAGTTCCACCTTTCCCAAGTTGTCACTTTACCTCCCTTTTCTCCTCAAACTTCTTCCAGAGAAGAAAGAACTTGGCATTCCCTGGATTACGCAGAGCACTCCTGTTCTACACCAAAAGGACCGCTGAATTCTGTGATACCAACTGTCTTTTTGTTGCTTATGGAGGACACAGGAAGGGTCAACCTCTGTTCTCCCAGAGACTGTCCAAGTGGATTTGCCACACTATTTACTTGGTGTACCAACTGGCCTCCAAGCTTCCACCTGTTGGTGTCAGGGCCCATTCCACTAGGTCCATTACCGCTTCCACAGTCTTCCTGGAGGGCATCGCCCTTGAGGACATTTGAAAAGCGGATACATGGTCGACACCTTCAACTTTTGTCAATCACTACAGTCTGGACACCATGTCTCTGACTGATACCAGACTTGGTCGTTCCATTTTGACTGTGGGCCTCCGGCCTACTGCCAGGGGGACCTCCCGGTCCTGAGCATCTCCACCTCGCCTCTTCTACCTTATGACATCTCAGCAGTGACTGCCCACCTTCCAAGTAAGTGACCTTGCTAATCTCCCATAGGTGTGGATCCACAAACAACACCAAGGAGAAAGACAGGTTGTACTTACCAGTAACTGTCATTCTTCAAGTATGTTGTTTGTGGATTCACACCGCCCACCCGTCCTCCCCTCTGATGGCTACACTGCTGAGACATTCATTTTCTCCAGTGCTTAGCTTTTCATGTAACTGAGGGTAGAGGCGCAAAATGGTGCCGAGGGCAGGTGGAGATGGTGGGCGGTCCTAACACTAAATCTTATCCAATCAGCTCTACAGCTCCGAGATGGCTTACGCGCAAGCGCGAAATCCATAAGTTCGAATCCACAAACAACATACTCGAAGAACGACAGTTACTGGTAAGTACAACCTGTCTTTGTGGAAGAATGGCTAAAGTTTGCTTAGGGGATTTTCACTGTGACACTAAATATTAGCGAAACCTTCATATTCAGTAGATGGAAAGATTCATAAATTTATTTAGGTTTGCTATGGGATGGTATGTGACAAGCAAATCTTGTGACATTTCAAAGCCATCAACAGAATATTTTGATGACGTTTGTGATTACCATTTAACGATACCACTATGAAAATCTAATTAAAAACCTATTCCTAACCAACTGAATGTTAACCTGAAACATGTCAGAATTTCTAATTTCTAAAATTGCTTACTGTGTTCTTATTATCTATATTACAAATAATAAACTAACTAAACAAATACCCCACGTTGCTGAAATCTCATTAGCCAAATTTATTCCTGGTGTAGCCCTTTTGAAGTTGCTTTGATAATGCCAAAGATAAATGTGTGGTCTCTATTCATACTGATTTAGTTATTCCCCTGCTTAGAACTTTTCAACTTTCTGACCTTTAAGCATGCAGTGTTCCAGACCACAGACCTCTGTGATAATTGATGTCAGCTTTTATGGATTTCCTGTATTATCTGTAGAACTCAGTGGCCTTTTCTTTTTAAGTGTTCAATTTATGCCTGCGTGCTACGAGCTCTTTCACTATTACTCTGTATAGCTTTTTCCTGGCCAGGTCTTAGGAACAACTGGGTGTTAGTAGACCCAGCTTCTTTGAAAGTCATGATCAGTTTCTAGATTGACACTACTCAAGCCACTGTGATGGCTCATGGATTGCTGTGTGTGTGTTGTTGTTGCCGATTATTTTCACTACATGAGTTGTAACATTTGTAACATAAAGTTATTCAGTATAAAATACAGTGGTACCTCAGTTAACGTAATTAATGCATTATCCGGGATGTTTCTTACAGCGAAAATTATTTTAACAAAATTTCCCATACAAATGCATTGAAAACCAAAATGCATTAACCAAAAGGCGGTTTCCCGTAGGAATGCATTGAAAACCAATTAATCTGTTCCGGGGGGAAATTCTGTAAACCAAGCCACCATTTTCTATGGATTACCTTTTGTTGTGCGATTTTTATGTTAATTGAGCTGTTTGTTAACTGAGGTTTCACTGTAAATCTTTTGAAGATAGTACACATAATTTTGTACAAGGTGGGGTAATTACCTCTTTTTTCTTCAGCATTTGGGGAGGCTCTGAAGCACACCATGTGCTATATATTTTTTCAAGATTGGACAGGGTCACATGCTTTCTCATGTACACATAGTGATGTTTTTGGTATTTTGAATATTTGGCAAAGATGAGATATAGAAAGTTAATTTTGCCCACTGTGCAGAAAAAGTAACCATGATAAGGGATCTTACCTGGCCAGTCTGGCAACGACAATTACAGAAAGAACCAGGGGATGAGTGGGAAGATGGAACCACTACCGGGAATAAATGTCATAGAGATTCATGTGATGAAGAAGATTCTATATTTGTAGTTTAATAAATCAAATTACACCGAGATAAATGCTAATTGGGAAGGAGGAAGCAGATATAATGGGGGAGGGAGAATACCCAGAAGCCTAAAAGAGGCAAAGTGACAATGAAAAGTTTCTTAAAAGCCATTGCATGCTTTAATGGAAATATTAGGGTTACAGATAATGCAATAAACCTTCAGTGAGTTATAGTTTCCTGAAAGTCTGCCTGAAACCTTACCTGAATAGAGAAAATTAAGAATATTGATTACATTTTGCTTTTAGGTTTTCGAGACTGGGTTCCAAAGGAGCTGCAAAGAGTTGGTTGTGTGGAACTGTTAAATACAGTACAAAGGCGAGTAAGGCCCAAACTCCATGTCTTTGGTGGAATCCATGAAGGTAAGAAGTAGACAAGATAGGAAGATGCTTGATAATAATTGAGTAAATCTTTATGGTGGGTCTTGATGCCAAAAGTGGTTCTTTAAACAAAGAACTTGAAGATGATTTGTAGTACCATTTGTAGCTCAGAAGTGCTTAGCTTGATCTGCCCCACATATTAGTAGTTGAAAGTGCAGAGTCCTTCATGCTCTCTCTAGTGAAGCCTGACCCAGAATCCTATATGATTTGCACATGTGGAGAGCAGCTTTAACTGATCTGCAATCAGTCAAATAAAAGAGACCATCTGGAACAATTTATATGGGCCAAGTGGCTTCATTCTGCATATGTTTTTTACAGAAAGTTCAGGATTTGGACGGTATATCCCAAATAGGAGGACAGACAGACAGACAAAAACTTTTAAATTAAATCTCACCTTCTTGTGTTTTTAATAGCTTGTAGATATTTCAGAGGAGCTTTCGAAACATTATGTCTGAATGATCATTTCAGATTTGGAAAATGTGTTGCACAATAAGGTTCTATAGCTGGGCATGAGATCACAAGAGATCACTCAAGTAAAATGTATATGGTTTTAAAATATTTAATGAATTTCATTAGCTTTTATATTCTTGCAAGATAAATACTAGATGTTGACTGATAGGAAGAGCAGTTCTATGTGACCTTAGAATTAAAAATTACATACAGTAGACTCCCGCATAACGACGTTACTTGGTTCCCCAAGTAGCGTTGCTAAGTGATTTTTGTTGTTATGTGGGTTTCTATGGAGTTCCCCACATAACGACATTTTTAGCGGCAGCGGCCGGATAATTACGGTTATTTTCGCGTTGTTGTCCGGAAAACAACACTAAAAACATTATGCGGGGGAACACTTGGTGCATAACGACGCGTTGTTAAGCGAAAATGATGCTATCCAAACGCGTTGTTATGTGAGGGTTGACTGTATTTAAATCCTTTCTATTCTCTACTACCAACCTACACATTCTGCCCTCCATAGGTTCACACAACTGGAGAACTTTATAAAGGAGAATATGGGTCACTTGCATGCCATTTTTTACTTTCCCCAAACCCATATAAATTTAAAGCAAATGATTTTTATGCCTAGGTTGAAAAGTCCTGTAAACAAGGTCTTTATAATGAAAAACACAGACAGAGCCTTCATCACCGCGGGATCCATACAAGTACTCTTATGCATCTGTAAAAGGTGTGGACATATTAATATAGATATTAATGCTAGAATATCAGTGTTAAGTGAATACAAAGAGAAATAAAGGGAAAGCAATCCTACCTATAGCATGCAGATTGCCTGCAGTTTTTGCAGTTGTATTGCAGCTTGAAAGTAATCAAACTTCCAAAAGCAACTGTTCATTAAAATCATTAGAAATGTACTTTGTCATATATTCTTCATAATGCTGAAATCTCACATGCCCCAATCCAGCCAGAACTCCTACTCATTCAGAGCAAGTAGATGTTTCTAGGCATTAGAAGTCCAAAGTTGATACTGCATCCCCAACTCAGGATGCAACTACACGGGGGGGGGGGCGGGGGGAGGATGCAGGAAATAATACAAGTTTGGGGCAGGCTGATTAGCATTTTTTCCTGTTTACCACAGGACACAAAGGGAAATGTGAATCAGCCCAGCCCCCCCCCCCCCAGTCTTTATTCTCTGGTGCTAGAGTTTCTGTTTTCTTTTTTAAAATGGACCCATTTACTTTTTGTTCTGGCATGGGATGACTTGAACACTTGCAGAAAAACCACCATGCCAGCACACATTGAAAGAACAGCGAGCAAAGCTTAATAGCAAAAAATTTCCTTTCCCCCCTTTTTGGGATGGGGGAGAGAAAGAAAGGAAATTGTGACCAAAGTGTCTTTAAAAGAAGTAGAGATGAGAAGCTAGCATATACACATGAAACAGCAAACTAAGGGCAAGCAAAGCCTATATCTTTTTTTAAAGCAGGTTGCAACAAAGCCAATAAGATGAGGGAGCCTTGTTTAATGCTTTTTAGGCAGTTCTCTTTTAACAGTGCCACCTGTTGTGTTACAAATAGAGCTACAAACAAGTTGCAAATAAGTCTTCCTCTTTCTTCCTGTGTGGCCATTTAATAGAGAGACAACCAGGGAAACCACTGCAACTTCAGAGAGAACGAAAGCAAGTGAATTCACATTTCCTTCGCGGTGTAGTTACAGTTCAGTTCGGCAGCTGGGGCTGCACATAAACAATTATTTATCGCTAGTCAGATGCTAGTGGGAAACTGTGGGTGGAATTAAAGGATTCAGTCCATTTTCTCCCTTGCCACTAAACAGCTGACTGATGAGGCTTCATCTTTTCCTTAGAAGGTTGTACACATTCTTTTGTATCAAAATACATGTAGCTTTTCAGTTTAATTAAGGCCAAACCATATGTTTTAAAAATGCACTTCATACTTTGCTTGCAGAAGTCTACTTGCTGTGTTAACTTTTGACCCACTGCCAATTTCATAGAAAAGCAAAATTACTAGTGCCACCCAGGGAGTCCATTTTTTTAAAGCAACAAAACCAGAACAGTTACAGAGAGGGTACACAGCAATTGTCAATGGTTGCTTTCATATGTAGCAGACATTTTGCCCCTAGTATCTTAATTATATAATTATTAATTTGGAGAAAAACCAATATTTTGTAAGTCACTTTACCACAAGCTCTGCTAACTTGTCATGACCCAAGGGAAACCAGATGCCTTGTAGCATCTTTAAGATTTACTAGTTTCTATGTTTCATAAGCTTTTTGTATTCCAAACATGCTGAAGACGTATGTTTAGACCTATGAAAGTTTATGAAAAATAAAAACTAGATAGTCTTAAATGTGTTACAAGATTATATTTTCTCTTGTGAACTAAACTGTTCATTTTCAGATACCCTCTAATATATTAGGAAACAGGAAAGAAAAAATCCTTTCTGTAAGATGAGGTCTGGGTTAAGATGCAGAAGTCAGGCAACTCTGTCTAGCATCCTTTAAACAGAACACTCATTAAGATAGAAGAGAACCTGTGATTTAATGCAATCCTAACATTGTGGTCAACATGGAGGGGATACACGTAGCAATATTAGAAGAAAAGGGCAAGAGGAAGAACTTAAGTGGCTCATGGCTGGAGCAGAACAGCATCCTCAACTTTAGGAATGAGGTGTCCCTGTATTCATTTCATGAGCCTCTCCACTGGATCAAGAACTATTGCCTTTCAGGGTCTATGGTTTCATGAAGAACCAGCATGGGTAGCAGAAGATTTCCTGTTCAGATTGATACTTTCCACAGCATCAGAGGTTGTGGGATTTCCCTTCTTCACATAGTCAGATGAACACTTTCCTGAACATCTAAATAGGACTTAAATCTTAGGAGCATGGTGACTCCTGTCTGTCCCTATTACAGATATAAATAACTGCAAGATCAATACAGATTTTTGTAGCATGTCTCTTGATTAGCTGCATAATGTCAGTGCAAGGAGCTCCTCAGTGTTCCCCCAACCTTTAAAAAAACATACTCTCCCCCCCCCCCCAAATCTGATGTAATAACTTAATCCTTCAAATAAGGGCCTGGCTGGGTAGATTGCAAGGAATACCTTTGGAGACCTAAGAGTTGTAAGAGTAACAAATATATGTTACCATATTGCTTAATAGGTTTAATTTTATCACTGAATAAACAGAAGGTTTTGTGCAGAATTTATTGGTCATAAATTCCATTTTAATAAATGACATTTGGTTTCGCATAAATATAAAGAAATAAGTATTAACTTTTTCTCTCACTTCCATTGCCAAGGAGGCTGTACTAAATCGTTGCCTGAATTTAGCAAGTGACTGAATAAGGATGAATTAATTGAAGTTTAATCCAGGCAAGACAGAGGGGTTTCTTGTTGATCAAATGGTAGAATAGGAATTAAGGATCTATCTTGCATTTCATGGGGTTACACTCCTCCTGAAAACTAAAGTTTTGTACCCTGGATGTGCTCTTCTGGGTTTCTGCATTTTGACAGAGTGCATTGCACAGTTAAACGTACTGGACACCTGATATTAGGGTTGTGGTGACAGATGCCATAGTTTGGCTTACTTCAACATGGTGCATCTGGGGCTACCATTGAAGAGTGATTAGAAGTTTCAGCTAGTCCATACCAGGAGCCCATGACTGCTCCGCTACAGCTGCCACTCTAGCTACTGGTTTGTTTCAGGGCCAACTCAAGATGTTTCTTATGGCTGTGATTTGGTCCCAGGCTATCTGAAGGATCACAGCCCTATAAGGCTGTATCCCAGGTTTAAAATCTTTGGGGAAGGCCCTTCTTTGATAGTTCCATCCTCCTGTGAAGTGACAAGATAATGCCTTTAGAATGGCTACTCCCAGGTTATGGAAATTGTTTCATAGATATCTCAGGGACGGTCCTTTACCTGTTTTTTCAGGCAGTAGGTAAAAATCTTACTTGGGCAGACAGGCTTCTGGTACTGAATGGACTGTTGAGAAAGGAATTCCTCATGGGCAGTTCTGCACCTTTTACTCTTTTCTTAAAAGTGCTTATAACTTGTTTAAATAGAGAGCTTTTTGTTGGGCTGTAATATTCTAACTTAGTTTCTTTTTTAGTTACCCCTGTTTCTTAATTATGAGGCATTTTGGATCTCTGCATTGGGAGAAAGCTGGGATAGAAGTGAAATGAATACATAATGGTACATATATGAACAAATAAGTTGGGAAAGTAAACAGTGCTTGAAATGATTGTGTTAGCGGTAAATGCTAAAAACATTCTAGGTTACAAAAGAACCAAAGAGCAATGGGAGAATGGAGAAAACACTTTTGTTTTCAATTCTTGGGCTCCAAATCATTTTAAAAAAATTAAGAACAGGTGGTTGTTCTTAAAGCAATAATTTTAATATTTTTTTAAAATTGGAATCATGTGGAGTCTCTGGACTATTAAAAATGTTCTGAAAGACTTAGCTGAACGAGGTTCCAAAGACCAGTTCTTGAGAACCATTTTTCTTTTTGCCACCCTGAGGCAGCGTACTAGGTCCCTATTGTTTGTTTACATTACAGTAAGTGTGACACATTTCCCCTACAGGTTATGGCATTATGACAGATGGTTACACAACGTACATTAATGCCTCAACATGTACAGTCAGCTTTCAACCAACCAACCCACCAATTATATTCGACCTGCCAACCCCACAAGGATCATGAAGCACTACTTGCATCGTGGAAGATGTATAAACTGCCATTTTTCTAATTAAAAGCATTCATTCTCTTAACTTGTCTCTATAAATACTGTGGGGCTTTTTTTGTAAATTGTTGGTACAAAAGGAAAAAACCACAAGATAAAGGTTGTGCTTTTTTTGGAACTGCAGCATCCATTTGAAATTGATAATGCATTGTGAATTTGTAAAATGAAGTTTTATGTTTTAATTATCTTGCCATTGTAAAATGTCAGTGTTCTCAAAAGGACATCCAAGCTTTCTTTTAATGAATGAGACACCTTATTTTAATATTATGAAAAAAGATTTAAAAGGCAGTGTTTAAAAAGGCTTAAACACCCAAATTTGCACAAACTTGTTATTGTTTGATTTTTAAAAATAAATATTTCTAAAGATAAAACTCTACCCACTCCCTTTTTCTTATTTTTTTCTCTCATACATGTCCATTCTGACCCAGGGTTCTCTGTACATTTTCCTGAGCATGTATGGGCCATAGTCAAGCACATAATTAGATATGCTTAAGGCTATTGAAATAAATGGGATTAAGCATGCTTCACTGTGCTGTGGAACAAGGTGATAGAGCTGTAAAACAGAAATTTCAGTCAGACTTGATTGGTAATTTAGTGTTTAGATCTAGAAGACTGGAAAAGCCATTCTTGCCAATAAAACCTTGGATCCATCAAAGTTCTTCTACCTGCTGCAGATTGTTAGATGAGTGTAGTCTTTGGTCCTAGTGAGGGGAGGCTCACACTGTCATGTCAGGCTATGGGCTGCCCCTACTACTGATATAGATGCATACTGTAAACTCTTGTCTATCAATAGTGAAGAGAAAAATCATCTTCTAGGTGTAATTTATCTCTGCCTTCTTCAGTGATCAAATATTTAGCACAGGGGTGCCCAAACTATGGCCCGGAGGCTGGATCTGGTCTCTGACACCAATTCATCCGGCCCGCAAAGCCCTCATCGCTCCCAGAAGTGGAAGTAAAACACACCCGTGTGGGCGCGTTTTCTTCTGCTTCTAGGAGTGACGAGGGCTTTGCAGGCCAGATGAATTAGCATCAGGGGCCAGATCTGGCCTGCAGCCATAGTGACTGGCCCCCTGAACCACGTGACTGGCCCACGGCCCAAAACATTTAGGCACCCCTGATCTAGCAGCATCTTGTATGTGACTATGCTGCCACTGTTTGGTTGAGTTTGTTAACTTATTTTAGCGTTAAAAAGATGGCGATGAAAACTGCAATGAGCAGATTTCCATGCAGTTAAAAAACACATGTAAATGCAGAATCCTTTTAAATATGGATTTTATATATTTTTGTGCATTATAACTGGGGCATTTAATATTGCTAGTGTAGCATCTGCAAAGTTATGCACATCTAAATTATGAAGGATGTGACGCCTTCCCCCCACCCCACCCCACCCCACCCCCCAAAAGTGCTCAAAGAGCTTGAGTTTAAAATATTTGTGCAGTTTATGGCCTGTAATGAATACAATCAAGCCTAAATAAAACAAGGCTTTGTTGTCCTTTATATTTAAAATATTCTTGAATTGTCTTTCCATTTCTTGTTTCCCTTTTTTTTTTTGCACTGTGTGTAAATGCAATCTTGCTAGCACAAAATATTGTTGCAAATAGTTACTTCTGTTCTGCCACTGTAAATGCTATTGGGCTTTATTCTGTTTTATGTTATCTCAATGGAATTTAGGAAAACAGTTGTTTCTTTAAATTTATTGCGATATTATATATCTAGCGGCCTTTATATGCAAATAAAATTGCAAGATTTTTAAGTATTCCAATTTGGGCAGTCTTTTTTTATGCTTTGGAAAGCTCCTGCCTCAGTCAGGAGCTCTGCATACACACACAGGATGTTCCAGGCACAGTTCTCCAGCCCTGTATGTTGTGTACAACACAATTCAGCTTGAAACACTGGAATCCTGCCACTGTTGTTCCAGTGAGGAGCAAGAGCTTGATTCAATCTCCACTCTGCCGTGGTCTTCACAGTGATTTATCCCATACGATTGTGAAGCTCCTTTCTTTGGTAAGCCTGTCAGACTCGTTATTTTGCAGTTTATATGTTACAGTGTGTTTCTAGTTAATACAAAGATGGCTTCAGCTAGTTGCTGTAAAAATGCATATATTATAATTGTCTTTTATCTTGCTTTTAATTAATTATTTTTTGAAGTTATAGGAATGGATAAGAATGGAATGGAAGTAGAATGAAGAATTAAATGCATTCATTCATTCATTCATTCATTCAAACTTTGCTTCTTCAATTCCTTCTCCTATATGTACTCTCCCTGTAGACATGTACAACCAGGTTTATATTGTTTAGGAAATATCAAATTCTTCAACCTTTCAGTGATTTCATTTACCATCAACCATAAGCTATTCATATTCCTGAAAAAGACCTATAGTGAAGGTTGAGTCTTGTTGGAATAATAAAGATGCAGAGAAGAGCAATACACTGATTTATGCAGTTATTTACTGTATCTAGAAATGGCACATTATTATAAATTTCTGCTCTGAAAATGACTTCAGTAATGTGATCCAGATGGGGTAATTTGTTGTTTATTTACTGACAGCTTTTGATTCCCATATTTACAGTTTTCTAGTTTGTTACATTAAAAAACGTTCTCATCTATTTCATTGTGATTTTGCAAAAACTACTGGGCAAAATTGCAAATATTTTCAGATCTAACATGTAGATCCCAGCAGGAGAAATCTAACTCTTTTAACAAAAGAAAGAATCACAGGGCAGTTAGTCAGTCTTCTAATGTACATAGATGTCTGCCATTCAGTTTTATTTGTTTCTTAGTTAGATTCATGAGCCAACTACAGCAAAATACATTTTAATCCCATTTCTGTGGAATAGATTTAAATACTTATTTTGCTTGTTCATTAAAATTAGTGGGAGATAAGACGACTGAACTTGGTCATATTTCACGTATTTAGACTCTGTGATGTTGCAAAAACATTGTGGGGAATAAATCCCTTCTGGTGTAAATCAAGCTTTCCCATCATTGCTAGGGTGGGGTGGGGATCCAGATTTCACATAATCAGCTATGCACATGAAATGCTGTGCTCACCCCAGAAACTGGTTAGGAGTGTTGCCTTTCATTTTTGTTTTTTGTTGCTTTTTATAATTTATTTAGTTTGTTTATTATTTATGTATAATTTTCTAATGTAAAGATTTTTTAAATATTTTGTGAGCCACATAGAATGGGAAAATATACCAGATTGGTGGGATATAATTGTAATAAGTAAATAATAAAAAATTTCTACCATGCTGCTTCAGTGCTACTGAATAAAATGCCATGTATTTTTGTTTGCTAGGTGATGGGACTGCCCAAGAAAGTGTGGTTTCTAAGAAGCATAAGTGGTATCATAAGTGTTTGGATAAGACCTCCTTGGTCTAAATGAACTGTGTTTTTGTCTTTTCTTTAAGCTGTAGGAAAGTGTCCCATATGACTGACTATTCAAGAAGCTCTGGCTGGAAGAAGTTGCTACCAGTGCTCAGTCTTTTCAAGTGATTGATTAACCACACTATAGTCTATTAACCTTTTTTCTCTAAGAGAGCAACTTTCATCTAGTCATCTTGAAAAGGTTGAAAGCAGACAAAGCCTTTATCAAACAGGATATTCTACCAAGTTTCCCAGGTTCTTTGTGTCTAGTGAATTCAATAGACCTAGAGTTCAAGTGTTTATTAGAGTAAGAGACCTCCAGATCAATCTGATCTACTTTTAGGCTAATTCTACCAGGAATATACCTAAATGGTCTATGAAAGTCAGATTGATGAATTAATTAATGCCTGACTGTAGCTAACTGCCTTATATTTAAAATTACCAAGATTTAAAGAAATATATTATTGAAGTAAAGGCATAGAGACAAAGAAAACTATTATAATAATGTGCAAAGAAAGTGGAAGAGAATGACAAAAGGGGAAAAATAAATATTTTCCAAAAGATTCTACAAATTAAAAGAAAATTTAAAGTTAGATTAAGAACCAATGGAAGGACAATTTCTGATCAGGAGAAAAGAAAGAGAAGGTGGAAACTACTGAAGAACTATGCAGAAGAAATAAAAGTATGACTGACTCCTTTGAAGAGGAATTGTTTAATGAACAACCTACAATTCTAGAACGTGAAATATGAGCTGCTTTGAAATAAATAAATCAGGGGTAGATGAAATATCGATAGAACTATTTCAAGCCAGAGACTGAATGTCTGTCAAAATCCTAACAAGAATAGGTTAACAAATATGGAAAACCAAAAGAATGGCACACAGACTGGAAATGTTTAATATACATTCTAGTTCCCAAGAAAGAAGATGCCAATGAGTGCAGTGAATATACAACCATGACGTTAATTTCCCATGCAAGTAAGGTGATGCTCAACGTATTACAACAAAGGCTTTTACCTTACACGGAGCAAGAAATTCCTGATGTTCAAGCTGAATTTTGAATAGGACGAGGCACCTGAGATCACAGTGCAAGGATCTGCTGGATACTTGAGCACACCAAAGAATTTCAGAAAATCAGCCTGTGCAGCAAGACTACACCAAGGTTATTTACTCTGTGGCTCATGAGAATATGGGCAGTTCTGATAGAAACGAGTGTGTCTCTGCACTTTATTGTCCTGATGCATAACCTATATCATGGACAAGAAACTGCCATTAGGACAGAATATGGAGAGACAGAATGGTTTCCTATAGGCAAAAATGTCAGAAAAGGGTGCACTTTATCTCCTTATCTGTTCAATCTGTACTAAGAACATATCAGACAGCAAGACTAGATACAAATGAAGGAGTGAACATTGAGGGGGGGGACATGAATAATTGACGATATTAATATTAATTTTGTGTCAGAGATTACTCTGGGTTGAAATGATTTTTAGGGGACACTCGAATGAGGCTCCTTTCATGTCCTCAAGTGCAGCTCTTGGGTATCGAAACACGACCTTCCAGTCTCAAGCTCAGCACCTTAACCACTAAGCCACCGGGGGAGCTGCAAATTGAAGATAAGCAGATGACACTATTTAATTTAATAGTCATATTTATATATGCCGCCCACTCAGGCAGAACCCGACTCAGGGCGGCATTACAACAAGTTATAAAAACACATAAAAATACTTTAAAAGACCCACATCCCACCCACTTTAAAAGACCCATATCCCACCCACCCATCCCACCCACTATAAAAAGAAGAAGAAGAAGAGAGTTCGTAATTGTTTACATAAGCCAGCAGGCAGGGACCGTGTTCCCATTCGGGCCCCACACCTGCCCTGCCAGCCAGGTCTTCAATCCTTTCCTGAAGGGCAGCAAATCTCTTTGAAGTCTTAGATCTGTTGGCACTATCTTACTGGCAGAAAACAGGCATTGAATTGAAATGACTAACATTGACAATGAAAAAATTAAAATTTTGAATTTTTATTTCTTGATTCAGTCTTCAATTCAAATGGAGACTGCAGCCATGAGACCAGAAAATTGAGACTGAGAAGGGAAGCAATTAAGGAATTAAAAAAGATGAAGAGTAGGGATGTGTCATTGGAAACCAAGATCATCCACACTCTTGCATTCTTTATCACTATGTACAGGTGTGAAAGCTGGATAGTAAAGACAAACTCAAATCCCCTGCTCCGGGAGCTGCAGTGGTTACCAGTTTGCCTCTGAGTGCAATTCAAGGTGCTGGTTATGACCTTTAAAGCCCTATGGTAGTGGGCCAGGATACCTAAGAGACCACATCACCCTAAGAACATATGTCCATCCAACCAGAGCGGACTGGAGGGGCTCCCTAGTTCCATCACCTAGGGGAGCTCACTTCTCTGGAACAAGAAAAAGGGCCTTTTCCGTGTCCGCAGTGGCCCTTTGGAACCTCCTGCCGGTTGAGCTTCGGTTACAGCTATCGCACAACACTAGAACTAGGGGACACTCCATGAAACTTTTGGGTACTAGTTCTCCTTCGTATAGTTTGTGAATCCACACTCATGGGTTATGCGCCTGCGCAGAACAGCCGATCGGAGGCTTGAAAAGCTATTGGTCAAAAGTTTTGGCGGTAAGACCGCCCACCGTACCGCCCACCCTGAGGCGCCCGCGCGCCATTTTACCTCAGTTCTCTTCTTTCCGCCGTAGCAGCAGGACGATCGTTGAGAGCTTCCTCAATTTTTTCGCCCTTCTGAGGGAAAGTCTTTTTGGCAAATCTCAATTTTTCTCGGTGATCTTGTCCTCCGGGCAGGATCGCCACCCCGGCTCTGTCTCTTCTCTTGAGTGGATTCAGTAGCCAATTTTTCGCATCGATCACCGTCTCCCCCCTCAAGGGGGTGGCGGCTGGTCGGCCCTTCGGGGTACTCGTCTCCAGAAACTTCCACTGGAAGAATTTTTTCCGCGGTTGATGGCTGCAGCGTTTAAACAGTGCACGGCTTGCCTTAAGAAGTTTCCGGCTTCCGACGGACACAGCCTGTGCCTCTTTTGTTTGGGAGAGTCGCATCAGAGCCAGTCTTGCCCGCATTGCAAAAAGTTTACGCGCCTCGCGGTGCAGAACCGAAGCAATCGCCTCAAGGCTCACCTGATGGAGCTCGCTCTGGCTCCCGCCGCGTCCGCCTCCACGGCCGCCGCTGCCGCTCAACCACCGCCGGCCTCTTCCTCCGTGCTTCCGATGAGGAAGAAGAAGAAGAAGGACAAGAACGGTGAGAAGAAGCGCAAGCGTGGGTCGGAGAAGAGACGGTCGCTTCCCCCCACTCCGCGCACACCCGCCTCTCCCGGGCCTTCTCCGCCGTTCTCGACTGCCCGATGTCCTTCTCCGGGATCCTCCATCTGGGGAGGACGGTCGTCTTCCGGGTCACCTGAGAAAGGACGCAGGGCTGGGGCTCCAGCTCGCCCACCTCAGGTGCTCTCCTCTCCTCCTCGGGGCAGAAACTCCTCGCCGAGGCAGGCCTCCGTCTCTCCACGGCCCAGAACACCGACGGACGAGGCGGTCGCCACCGTTTCGACGACCGTTTCGCCGACACCGACGCCGGCCACCGTTTCGGCTCCCACCGTTTCGTGGGCCACCATCCCGCCGGCCACCGGAGCTCCACCGCCAGCGGACTCGGACGCGTCTCAGATGGCCCTCGTCCGAGAGATGTTTCAGGTCATGGCGTCGTTTGCGACCAGGTTCCAGACCTCCACGCCTGCGGCCTCTGCGGCTCCGGTTCCGACCACCGCAAGCCCCGGGCATCCCGGCTCTGCCGCGGCCCCACCGACCTCCCGTGGGTCGAGTACCCGCTCCGCCGGCCCACCCAACCCGTCATGGTGTGGTCCGGACGTTGATGCGGTGGACACCCATCCCGCCGGCCCGCCCAGGCCGTACTGGCGCGGTCCGGACGTGGACGAAAGACTGCCTCCCTCGTCCTCCGATGAGTCCAGCTCGTCGTCGGAGGAGGACGAGGGAGACGTCGACGCCGAGCGCACGCCGGAACAAGCCATCGGCTCGGTGGACCCACCGCGTGGTGAGGACCAGCGCTCACTGACCGCCATGCTCACGAGGCTCGGCACCGCCCTCAACCTGAAGGTCGACCAGCCGCCGTTGGAGGGTGAGGATCAGATGACCGCGAAGCTCGACAGGCGTGCCGTGCGACCGGTCCACATAACCATGCTCCCCTCCATGATGACCACGGCGAGGGCGACGTGGAAGAAACCTTTGGCGGCACACTCCGTTTCGTCCAGGCTCGACAGCATGTACCGGGTCCTGGACGAGAACGTCGAGTTCTTGCAGGCGCACCCCCTGCCGAATTCCCTGGTGGTCAAGGCCTTCCAGCATAGGACGGCCACCAGCGGATTCCCGGTCCCGTCGACGCCGGAGGGAAAGAAATTGGACGCGGTGGGGCGTAAGTTTTACGCCACCGGTTCCCTATTCTTTCGGGCCGCAAACTATTCGGCCGCCATGGGCCTGTACCAATCTCACCTCTGGGAGCAGGTGAAGGTTGAGACGGCTAAACTGCCCGCAGATGCCCAGAAGAGGATTGACGCGCTGGCCGCCGAGGGGACTTCGTCGCCGAGCAGTTGATGCGCACTGCCCGGCATATCAACGATTATGCGGCAAAAGACATGGCCTCCGCAATCTACCTCCGTCGCCATGCTTGGCTCAGGGACACCTCCCTCGATGACGCTATGAAAAAGCTCATCGAGGAGTTTCCCTTCGACGGGCAGGGCCTCTTCGGTCAGGACACCGATAAGGTCCTGAATGAGATGCGCCAGACCAGTTCCACGGCGAAGTTCCTGGGGCTCACCACGCCGGCAACTTCCACCAGGCCGAGGTTCCAGCCCTTCACACGGCGGTTCCAGGGCAACCCACAGCAGCAGGGACCGGCGGAGCAGCCTAGATCCAGCTCCTATAAACAGCGGCGACAACACAAACCCCGCTACCGGCCCTACGGACAGGACAAGCGTTCGACCGCGAGGCCCAAGCCCCGCGTTTGAAGCTGCGACGGCCGAGTCTCTCTCGCTCCACATCCCGTACCTCCCCCTCCGGAACTTCCTCCAGGCATGGTCGGGCATCACGGACGACCAGTGGGTCTTAAAGATCTTGTCCTCTGGCTACGCCATCGAGTTCGTGCGGGTGCCTCGAGTAGGAAGACATCGTCTCACCACCTCGTCCCCTCATTTGGAGGAAGAAATAGCAACCCTTCTCTCCAAGGGAGCCATCGAGCGGGTAGCACCGTCCGACTGGGACAACGGCTTCTACTCGAGGTACTTCGTGGTCCAGAAGAAGGACGGAGGCCTTCGCCCTATCCTGGACCTACGCCGCCTGAACAAATGCATCCACACCAGGAAGTTCCGGATGGTGACCCTACAAACCGTCCTCCCCCTCATCAACAAAGGGGACTGGTTCACAGTCATAGACCTCAAGGATGCCTACTTCCACGTCTCCATCCTCGAGGAACACAGACGGTTTCTCCGCTTCCGTATCGACCATTCCGTGTACCAGTACCGATGCCTACCGTTCGGTCTGGCCACGGCACCGCGGGTCTTCACCAAATGCATGGCTCCGGTGGCTGCATTCCTCCGCCAACGGGGCATCAGGGTCTTCCCATACATCGACGATTGGTTGATCGTCTCCCCCACCAAATCGTCGGCCGTTCGGGACACACAATACACGGTTCACCTCATGGAGAGTCTCGGCCTCAGGATCAACTTCACCAAGTCGAAGTTGACTCCCTCCCAGCGCGTCGAGTACATTGGAGCGGTACTCGACTCGCTCATTACGAGAGCCTACGCCCCCCAGAAACGCTTACGGGACATTGCGCAGGGGGTGAGCGAACTGCGCACGAAACCGTGCATCCGGGCGAAGAAGGCTCAGAGACTTCTAGGCCTGATGGCCTCAACGACGGCAGTGATCCCCCATGCCAAATTGAAATTCAGGTCCCTGCAATCGTGGCTCCTTCACGAGTTCGACGCACTTCGGGAGAGCCAATGCAAACGGTTGACCCCATCTCCAGAACTGAGGGACCAACTGCTATGGTGGTCCACACCACTCAACGTGGCCACGGGGAAGAGTTTCTACCCCCCGCAACCTTCACTGCAGATACTGACCGACGCGAGCAACCTCGGCTGGGGCGCTGCTTGCGGGACTCTCACGGTCAACGACGCCTGGGCACCGCACGAAACGGTGCACCACATAAATTACTTGGAGCTGCTGGCCATTTGGAAGGCCCTGCGCTCCTTCGAGACTCTGCTCACCGGCAAGGCGGTTCAAGTGGCCTCGGACAATACCACGGCGGTGGCGTACCTCAACAAGCAGGGAGGAACACGGTCCACCACCCTCTTGTACCTTGCAGTGCAGTTGTGGGAATGGTGCCTGGAGAGGCACATTTTCCCAATTGGAGTGCACATTCAGGGCACACTGAATGTCTTGGCAGACCACCTGAGCCGTCTCACCTCGACGACCCACGAATGGGAGCTGGACGACGGAGTGTTCCAGTCCCTGTGCCAGGTCTGGGGGACGCCGAGCATCGACCTCTTTGCATCGGAGTCCAACAAGAAACTCAGCAGGTACTGCTCCAGAGCAGGCATCGGACCGAACTCCGAGGGCGATGCCTTCATGAAACGGTGGGATCAGGACTATCTCTATGCCTTTCCTCCGTTTCCTCTGGTCCAGAAGGTACTCACCAGGATGCACCAACACAGAGCCAATGCAATTCTGGTGGCACCGGCGTGGCCGCGCCAACCCTGGTTTCCGCTACTGTTGCGCATGTCGTCACAGTATCGCACACTGCCGGAATCACCGACACTCCTCCAAATGGAGCAGGGCCAGCTGCACCATTCGGACCTGCCCAGCCTCCACCTCACCGCGTGGAGGATAACCCCAGACTGGCCAGGATCCTTGAACTAGCGCGGCGCCCTTCCACAAGGAAGTCCTACGCTTCCAAATACAGGCGTTTTTGTGCTTTCCTGGCCGCCCGGCAAACGCCCCCCACCCAGGTGGGACTGCAGGACATTTTAACCTACCTCCTCCAGCTGGCGGAGTCTGGTCTCAGCATCACCTCCATCCGAGTGCATCTCGCAGCAGTGGTAGCGCACTCTCCTGCTGGCTCGCCCGCTTCCGGGGCCTTCCGCGACCAAACGGTAAAGCGCTTCCTCAAGGGACTAAAGAACGCTTTTCCGCCGGCCCGGACACCGACGGCTCAATGGTCACTGTCCACCGTTCTCAACGCGCTCACCAGGACCCCCTTCGAGCCCTTGGCTACCGCCGATGTTCGTCTCCTCACATGGAAGACAGCATTCCTGGTGGCCATCACGTCTGCACGACGAGCTGGTGAGCTGGTTGCCCTGCGAGCAGACGCACCTTTTCTCCAGTTCTTCAACGACCGCGTCGTCCTCCAAGCGGACATCACCTTTCTACCCAAGGTGGTCTCCAAGTTTCACATGGCACAAACTATCTCCTTGCCAACCTTCTTCCAGAACCCCACTAACGCCCAAGAAAGGACTTGGCACACGCTGGATGTGAAACGAGCTTTATTGTTTTACACCAGCAGGACTAGAGAGTTCAGGAAGTCACAACGCCTCTTTGTGGCTTATGGGGGAAAGTCCAAGGGTGAACCCATCTCTGCTCAAAGGTTCTCCAAATGGATCACCTCTACCATCTACCTGGCCTACGAGTCAGCTTCACTGCCACCTCCACCGCATGTCAGGGCGCATTCCACCAGGGCGGTTGCCACATCCACTGCCTTTCTGGAGGGCACACCGCTTGAGGACATATGTAAGGCTGCCACCTGGTCCAGACCTTCCACATTTGTCCAGCACTACAGGGTGGACACCAGAGCCACTGCGGACGCCAGGCTTGGCCGTGTCGTCCTCACCAGAGGGCTCCGGACTCAACGCCCCTGACGGGTCCACCTACGGGTTCTTCAGCTCATCGTGGGATCATCTCATCCGACTGCCCACCGACCAAGTAAGTGTGAGCTTGCTAATCTCCCATGAGTGTGGATTCACAAACTATACGAAGGAGAAAGTTCGGTTTCACTTACCAGTGATAACTTTCGTTCTTCGAGTATATAGTTTGTGAATACACACTACCCACCCTGCCTCCCCTCTTGAGCTGCACGGATGAGATCAGTTGGTTTATCCTGTGCTTGGCTTAAGTATGGAACTGAGGTAAAATGGCGCGCGGGCGCCTCAGGGTGGGCGGTACGGTGGGCGGTCTTACCGCCAAAACTTTTGACCAATAGCTTTTCAAGCCTCCGATCGGCTGTTCTGCGCAGGCGCATAACCCATGAGTGTGTATTCACAAACTATATACTCGAAGAACGAAAGTTATCACTGGTAAGTGAAACCGAACTTTCTCAAACAAATAAGAGAAAGTACTTTTTCACCCAGAGGATTACTGGTCTATGGAACTCCCTGCCAGAAGAAGTGGTGACAGCTGTCAGTCTTGACAGCTTTAAGAAAGGATTAGACAAGTTCATGGAGGACAAGGCTATCAATGGCTATAATTGTGGATACTTAAGGACAACCTCCGGGTTGGAGAGATAGGCAGGATATCTCTCAATGCCATTTCCAGGGAATCCTAAGCAGGTGAAGGCATCTCCTTGGGAATACCCTGAAGGAAATGGTGAGCCACTGTGTGAGACAGAATGCTGGACTGGATGGGCTGTGGCCTGTTCCAGCAAGGCTGTTCTTATGTTCTTATGTACAGACGGAGTTGCTGCCATTTAGAAAAGGACTTAAGACCTGGCTGGCGGGGCAAGTATGTGGCCCTGAGGGTAATGTTGCTCCTGCCCATTGGCTCTTACCATAAGATGGCTTTTACTATAAGATGTATCCTAAGATGCACCCTCTCTCTCCTGCATGAGGTGGGTGGGTTTTTAATTGGGGGTAGGGATTTTAATTGTTTTTATTGTATGGGGTTTTAAATTTTGTAAGCCGCCCTGAGTCAGGCTTGCCTGAGTGGGCGGCGAATAAGTTGAACTATTAAATTAAATTAAATTAACTGTAGGAAAAGAATGTACAGTAAAACCCCTACTTACAAGAAAAAAGTCCATTCCATAGGCTTTTGCTTAAATCGGGTTTTATGTAAATCGAAGCAAAGCCATAGGGAAATGAATTTTTACGTAACTCAAAACAAACCGAAAGGAAAAAGAATCTTTATGTAACTCAAAGCAAACCCATAGGAAATCGTGTAAATCGGGACATGGTTTAGCACAAAATCATTATGTAAGTCGAATTTTATGTAACTCGGGGGTTTACTGTATTCATTTGAAATAGGGTGCTGGAGGAGAGCTTTGCAGTTACGCAGGACTGTCAAGAAGACAAAGAAATGGGTCTTAAGGAAATCAAGCCTGAACTGCCTCTGGAGGCAAAAGTGACTAAACTGAAACTGCCCTACTTTGGATACTTCATGAGAAAGCAAGAGTCTCTAGAGAAGACAATAACAATAGGAAAGCTTTAAGGCATCAGGAAAAGAAGATCAAACATGAAATAGATTGACTTCCTAAAGCAGGGGTTCTCAACCTGCAGGCTGGATGCGGCCCACATTGCCATTTCATGTGGCCCACCACCAACACACCAGGAAGTTCCATGTGGTGAAGGAAGGACAAAATGGCCATCTGGCCCCACAAGCAGTCTGAGGAAGCGTGACCTGGCCCCTGGCTTAAAAAGGTTGAGAATGCTGCCCTAAATGAAGCTACAATTTAGAAGAGCTTAGCATGGTTTTTAAGAGCTGAGCAGGGCTGCTGAGGACAGAACATTATAGAGATTGCATTTATAGGGTCTCCATAAATTGAGGCAACTTGACAGTTCATAGCAACAAAATACTAAAATATTTTCTGCTTGATAAAATCTGTAGATATTCTGAGTTCTCAAATCGCTTATGAGTATAAGCTGCTTTTAAAGCATTTTTAGTCTTTAAATATTTTATTGTATTTAGTAAATGTAAGGTAACATCCTTAGTTTACTTGTGCACAATGCATTCCCAATTTTGTTTGAATAATTGCATGTCCAATTGAGATACTTGCGATAAGAATGAGTGTCTCTTAAAACATAGGTATCTTCCCTCTGGTCAGTGTTTCCTTTTTGTTACAGAAACATTTGAAAAGTATCTTCCTGACAGAGTTGTAAACCTTAGTTCAAGTTCTCTCTTGATGTTTCAAACTTAGCATGCATTCAGACTCTCATGTCCATAATATTAGCTCTTGTGTGCACTAGCCTTTTGCTTTATTTATGGTCTGCTGTGATTCAATTAAAAACCTATTAAAGATTCTGCTATGATTCAGTCTTGACAAGCTCTTCAGCCATTAACCTTTGCCTTAAGCCAATCCATACATATTTGAATTCAGTTGGAATATGCTTGTGCTTTATATTGTCTTTTCTCACATTCTCAATAAGCTTTTTAAATTGCATGTATGTGGTAGCTAAGTTAATGGTTCAAGCTAACTGCACTCAAATAATGCATGAATTGAGCCAGTGAGGTAACTGGAATAAGGCAAGGTATAGTCTGGGTACATCTTGTTGTTACATATTGTCAGATAGCCTCTGATTTATGTTGACCATATGAATGAATGACTTTAATTGCTAATATGCTGAAAATACTTGGATAGTGTCAGTTGCCAGCAAGGACTACCACTCTTTAAATTGCACAACAGACCAATACAGTGATACCTCATACAACGTCCAAACTTGGTTCCACAAGTTTGGACTTTATACGGATTTGGACTTTGTATGAGGCATGCAAAATCCTAGCCACGATGCCTCATACAACATCCAAATCCTTGCCACGATGCCTCGTACAACGTCGTTTCCATAGAGATACATTGTACTGTAACAGCACAGACTTCAGGGCAGAAGCCAAGGAAACATACAGGAAACTGACAGAACTTTAAGAAATCATTGTCTAAAGGCTAAATACATTACAAAAACATGTCAAACAACCCTGATTGTCCAAGAACCTGAAGAATGCTGCAAAAATCCCAGGAATGCTTCTAAAAATTCTGATGAAAAAATTCAAATAAATCCAAAATCGTGCTCAAAACCACTCCTAAACACTCTTTGGCTCGTGCAAAACCCAAAAGAGCAATGCATGCATGTGTCCTGCCTTTTATACTGCCCAGGCACAATGCAACCTGGGAAAACCCCCAATGCCTCATACAAAGTCGCAGCAACTTTGTATGAGGCAACTTTTTTCAAGGAATTAGGCGATGTTGTATGAATTTGATGTTGTATGAAGCAATGAGGTATTACTGTATAGTGCCTTTGAACCTGTGTGTCTTTTTCATTTTTTTAAAAAAACAGCCTGGCTTATACCTACTGTACATCATCTGCAATCCTTAACTTAGCACTTAGTAGAATTGGTGCTTATAGTTTCAATGAACTATCTTTGATGTTGTCCTTCTGCTCAATTTTGTGGTCCCTAATTCATTTATATTACACTAAAACCCCTACACACACCCCTACGAAAAAAAGTCAGTTTCGTAGGCTTTCGCTTAAATCAAATGTTTATGTAACTTAGAGCAAACACATAGGAAAAATTATTTTTATGTAACTCGAAGCAAACCCATAGAAAATGAAATTTTTATGTAAATTGAAGCAAAGCCATAGGGAAATGATTTTTTATGTGACTCGAAGCAAAGCCATAGGAAAAAGAATCTTTATGTAACTCGAAGCAAACCCATAGGAAATCGTGCAAATCAGGACATGATTTTAGCACAAAATCATTATGTAAGTCGAATTTTATGTAACTCGAGGCATTTGTAAATTGAGGTTTTACTGTACTTCAATCCAGTGACCCTGTGTGCAATGTAGATAAAATGGTATTAGTAATATTGATGGAATATTGTCACCCCAAACTCTGCATATTCTCTCTTGGTTCTATTTTTCTAAATTTCTGACATCTGAGTAAATAGAACCATTTCTTCCATTTATGTAACTATAATCCCAAAACAACCAAAATATAATCTACCAACTGAGATTCACATTCCAACAACAAATGGTCACCACAATAGTATTGGACCTTTTGTTTTAGGAAGTTCAAGAAATCAAGCAATATTGGTCTGTGAGCAAGGTGTAATTCATTGTCTGGGGGATCTCCAAGGAGGGCAAGTATGTAGGAAAATGTGATCCAGATCACTTTTTGCTGTAGCTTTCACATATGTAGTAGGATCATGGATTGAGGATTAGGTTCTCAGTTGTCCATTTGAAATTACAACATGCTGTTTGAAAAGGGCTGCCTCTAAGGCATAGACTCGCATAGTAATATTCTCACAGTAGAAAAATTAACTAATTCTTTTGTTAGTCAGAATACAACAATTGTTGACATAAACTGGAATATATTGATAATAAGCCTTCATGCCAAATCAATTGATAATAAGGATTTCTTCAAGTGAGGTTAAATTTCTGCCTTAGAATGTGCCCATTTGGTAGCAGTTCACTAAAGAACAATCCAGGTTGGGTTACCTGATGCATAGTAATCCAAAGAAAATTTGATTCCCGAGCTATCATGCTGTCCTTAAGTTGTTCAGTGACATCACTGTCAATCACTCTGAGCTGTCCAACTCTGATTGCATTGTATTTTTCCCTTCCTACAGGCAACGTAAAGAATTATTTAACTTGGTTCAGTATCATTGCGGACCTCGAGCTGCGTGGCATCTTTTAAAGTTCTCAAGTTGGTTACACAGCCATTCCACAGGATTATGACCTTATCACAATATTTCCCTTTAGTGAAGCACTCGGGTGCTTTTTAATCAGTTCTCTTGGACCAATTAGATTTAACTGCCTGCATTGGCTTCCAACATTTTAAAGGATGAGATCCACATTCCTCATCAAGGATGAATTCCATGAGCTTACCAATAGGAATAGTCCCCAAAGTAGAAAAGCAGCCCTGATTTCCCCCTCAATTCATTTCTTACTAAAGCTTGAGTTGTACTTTTTGTCATTTTGTATTTATTTTGATGAACATTAGATTATCAACTGGAAAATGTACTCAGAATAGCTGAAACTGTTGAATCCCAGGACCATACTCTTTTAGTTCTACTTGTGAATGTCTTCTTAAGAGGTCTAGAGAGCACCAAGTTTGGTTCCTCTTGAGATGATGGTGATTGTAATCAAAATGATAGGAACTAATATAGGCTCTGCTTTCTTGTTGTTCCTTATATATTGCTTCCTTGTAAAACGGGGTTCTATCAGCGCCCAGAACATTATCAGTCATATAAAGGATTTACATACATATAGAGGTGAATAGTTAACTGTGTGCTGTCATGTCAGTTTTGACTTATGGTGACCCTTTTCAGGGTTTTCCAGGTAGAAAATGCAAGTGAGTAGGTTATCATTCCCTTATTCTGGGGGCACTCTGGGATTGTGCAGTTGTGCAGGATATATAGACTGGTTCTACTCCCAGGAAACACAGGGGAGTTGAACTCCCCACCTCTCCTAACTCACTGAGCTAACCAGCCAGCCATGTTAACTATGGAACAGATTGAAAATAGTTAGGTAGATTAGATGGATTTTGATAAATAGGGATTGTACCATGTCATCTTTTCATTTGTAAAATGTGTTTTGTGATATTAATATCGAAATAATGCAGATGTCTTAACTGGGCTATGTGCTCTTGAACCATAAAAAGTAGAAAATATTTTAGGTGAATTTTAAAGTAGTGTAATTTTTTCAGTAATGTTTCCTTGTGAACCACATACTTTGTGTGGAAAGCTTAATCCTGCTTCTAATTTTTTTCAGAGCCACTCAAAAGGGCTTTTAGACACCACGTAATAAATTTCTTGCTTAAACTGTGTTGTGATGGATTTAGTCCCTGATGTAAAGACATGCTTGAATGATGAGGGCAAGTAAGTACCGTGGCTTCACTGATGATTTAGGATTAGCTAGCTTTTATATGGAATGAGGTGGAAAGCTGGCCTGGTGTCAGCAGTCATTACAAATTGTCTGGGATATGCATTCCCACTACAGTGGCACCTGCGAGATTGCTTAGTAACTAGATTACTATGAAAGCAGACTTTTCCAAGGGAATGAGTTATATATCTCTATGGCCATAACAATATGCAGACAACCTAAGCTGGAGTTGCAGATTCAGCAATATTACATTTTTAGTGCTACAAATATTTACATTAAATGGGGGAAGCTAGGAAAGCATTGCTTCCTCTGCAGGGCAGAAAATTATCTAGTCAATTTACAGTTCCTTAAAATTGTGCTATGTTGACTGTTGCTTGATGGTTACTTCTAAAGAAGTAAGGTGGAAAAGGTAAAATTTCCTAATTGTCATAAGTATGCACCTACTTAATCCAAATCTCTTTAGCAAATATGGGGAAAGACGTTTTTGGACAAAAAATCCTAGAACAGTGGAGCCATTGGAATTTTTAAAAAGTGAAGATGTTATACATACTCCTTTGGTTCTCATAGGAGAATTGGTCAGAAATCAGGAAAGTTTCTCTTTGGAAAGTGGGACTACATTGGCTACCAGATTCTGGGTACTATCATCCAAAAAAAATGTTTCTCATCTCTGCTTTTTAAATACTGTATATACAATAATAATAATTTCATGTCAGAAATTATTCTGGATTGAAAGGATTTTTGCGGAAGAAACTCTGCTCAAGGAACGCCCAAATGAGGCTCCTTTCATGTCCCCAGGATCTGGGACAGAGATGGGAGCTCAATCCGTCATGCAGTACCCGGGTCTCGAACTGCCGACTTGCCAGCCTGTCAGGTAACAAGGCGAGCTTCTTAACCACTGAGCCACCGCAGGCCCTTATACAGGTGAAACTTGGAAAATTAGAATATCGTGCAAATGTTCATTCATTTCACTTAAAAGATGAAACAAATATATGAGATAGACTCACTACATGCAAAGCGAGAGATGTCATGCCTTAATTCGTTATAATTGTGATTATCATGGCGTACAGCATACATGAGATTATGTGATGATTATGGGGTACATGAGATTGTGGGGTTGGGGTTTTCATAAGCTGTAAGCCATAAGCATCAATATTATAACAAAGTAAGGCTTGAACTATCTCCCTCTGCATGCAATGAGTCTATCTCATATATTTGTTTCACCTTTTAAGTTGCATTACTGAACTGAATGAACATTTGCACAATATTCTATTTTCAAAGTTTCACCTGTATATGCAATGTGTTTAAACCAAGATTTGAAAACCCAAACCAGATCCAGTTTTTAGACCAATATCCTATTGCTAACTAAAGATACATTGAATCAATTGCTGAATTATTGAGTCACTACTTGTATAAATCTCCCTATGTCATTAGGTCTGCTCTAGTTGGCACAAGCAATAGGATACTGTCCTATACCTTTACCTCTTTTGTTTGGCTTTGGACAAAGCACTGCCCCTTAAAAGGAGACAAAATAAGGAAACCGTGACCTGCCTGTACAAAGGAAAACACTTTAAATTTGCATTGGTGTATATATCAGTATACAGTATCTTAGGTTTTAGTGTCCATGCACTGGGCTCTTTCAATTGTTAGGCTAAATGACTATACTTCTTAAATGGTTAATGCCCCACTTTTAGCAAGCTCCTTGCATTAAAACTGGTAGTCCTGACTTCACTCACATCTTGAGTATTTCCTTTCATCTTCACTGTGGTGGGGTGTAGAGGCCACATGCTTAAAAAGTTATCTTTGTTCCAATATTTCCAGACCTGGCTGTATGTACTACCATTACACTCTGTGGTAATGATTGGAGTGGAATCTTAAGGCTATGGTTTATAGCAGGATTGCCCAAACTTTTTGAGCCGTGGGCTTGTCAGGTGCTTCAGAGGGCTGGTCACTATGGCGCCACCATGGGCCAGATCCGGCCCCCAACACCAATTCATTTGGACAATGGAGCCCTCGTTGCTCCTGGAAGTGGAAGTAAAACCTGCCTGTATGGGAGCAACGAGGGCTTTGTGGGCCGGATGAATTGGTTTTGGGGGCTGGTTCTGACCCTTGGGCCATAGTTTGGGAACCCCTAGTTTATGAAATACCAACCAAAAATATAATGTAGGTCACTTCTGTCATATCTTACTTTTGGAATTTTTCAAAATTAGTTGGAATTTGCTATTGCTGACACCAAGTTCTTCAGTTTTTAAAATGGTTACTAGCAAAGCATAATCAACAAAAGTGTGAAATGAAACTAAAATGCCATTGTGACTCTGCCAAAGCAGAGAGAGAAACTGATCTCAGAAGGTGCCTAGATTCCAGTTTGTATCCTTTAGACTCCAAAAATCTTATCTGAGCATATAACAATGACTATAGTAATAATATTCTTTTCCACTGAGGCTCTTTATACATCATGATTTCGCCAAGACTTATGGCTCATGCCTATAACAGTAGGTCACCATATGGCTCACATTTGGCCTTATGGAAATAGTCCATTATATTCTCCTACTCAGAGATAGCTATTTCATGGGGGCAGAATCTCAAAGCTGCTATCAGCAAAACTGATGGTGCCAATAGTTCTATAATCCTCATTAATCACCAGTATAAGAATTTCTCTCAATTTAATATGGCAATTCCCATATGTGTACACAACAAAGAAACACATCCTTTCTGGTGTGGCTAGTTTGGGAATAGAAAAACAAGTCTTTAAGGTTTTTTAAATCCTCTATCTCTGAAGAAGAAACATAGAAGTTTCTATTATTAAAAATACCTAAATAATCTAGCAAACTTACTCTTTTTATCTAGAGTTATTTGCTATTAGCTGTTTCTGAATCAAGCCAAAGGAAATGTTTTTCTATAAAATCATGTTAAAAATGTAATCCTAAAAGTGTACATTGCACTTTAAAACTAAGATTTGAATATAACTACACAACAATCAGCCAGCTCTCTAACTAAGTCTAGAAAATAAGGTCATTGTATGGTAACTTCACTTTATAAAGTAACACACACCCCATCACTGACACTTGAATATATTTATGTTGCAATTTGTTAGTGTGACAGGAATTAGTGTTTGTAGGTCTTGTAATATGAACTCCAGGTAGCTACTAGATTTTAGTTTTACAGGACCTTATCATAGAATCAAAGACCCTTGGAAAATGCCTATAAGGCCATTTAGTCCAACTCCCTGCTCAATGAAGAATTCAAATCAAAGCAGATCAGTCAGATGACCCTCGACACCCTCTGATGAGCCTCAGGTCAAGCTTATCAAGATTTTTTTTTGTTTGCTCCTATCTTTCAAGGTACAGTATTAGTTATTCCACCCAATTTTGTGTCATCTGTAAATTTGATAAGAATTTCCTGCACTCCTTCTTCCAAGTCATTAATGAAAATGTTGAAAAGCACCAGGCCCAGGACTGAGCCTTATGGTATCCCACTTGTTATCTCCTACTCTTCTTCAGTTTAAGAAGGCGCCATTGATAAATATTCATTGAGTAAAATTTTGTAATCAGCTGTGTATCCACTTGTACTATTCAGCCCACACTAGATCCTTTATTTTACACACATTTATCCCTTCATGCTTTGCAAAATGTTAATCAAAATAAAACATTTTTGTCACAATGGCAACTTGCCATTTTCTTATTTATGAGCACTTGGGGTAGATCTGAGCAGACTACAGAGGATGGTAGATGACAGAGGAGCCTGATGTGCGGTGATCCATGGGGTCGCAAAGAGTCGGACTTGACTGTGCAATTGAACAAAAACAACAAAGATACAAGAGATGTAAATGCAATAGAAATCCCTGCTTAAAATTTTTGCGCGTCTCTGTACTTCCAGGCCCAGCAAAAAGGATTGTTGATAACTGATGAAGAGGGAAAAGGGGTGTAAGCAATGTCCAGAAAAGAAAGGCAGAATGAGGAGCAAAAGATGTCAGAAGAGCATCCTTCAAGGGCAAGAAACATTGCTGAAATTGGGAGGGGGGGGCCTTTTTACTTTATGCTGGTGTGATTTTATAATTGCTTATCCTCTAGTCCATTGATAGAGGATGAGTGCCCAAACTCACCTTCGCCACAGATTGGACAGGCTGCTGTCCATGCCACACCCTCGTGCTGCAAGTGAGCTGCCTGCCTTACCCCAGACAGAGGAGGGAGAAAGCATTCCCATTGGGCTGCTGGGCAGAGGGGTGGGGCGCACTCTGTGCTGCAGGAAGGAGGAAGCACTCCCATTGGGCTGCTGGGCAGGGGGCAGGGCAAACTGCTGGGGCACCATCATGTGTGCCCACAGAGAGCTCTGAGTGCCATAGGTTCACCACTGCTCTAGTCTATTAATTACATAGTTGCTTAAGATACCTGCATGAATATATATTAATTGATGTTTAATTTTTCCTAATGTAGAGAATATGCTTTTGTAGTATCTGTAACATTCTACTTACAGTCTAATTATTCCACTTTTAAACACTGTCCAATTTTGTTAGAGAAATTTTTTAATAGTACTTATTTGTATTTTCCATTTTAGTTCACCAAGTCTTCATAGTTATGTTCCAAGACCATTATACTGAGTTTTTACAGTTACAGTTTTTGGATATTCAATAGGTAAATTTATACAATAAATCCCCTACATACAAAAAAAAATCCATTCCGTAGGTTTAAATTGAATTTTTGCTTAAATTGAATTTTTATGTAACTTGAAGCAAAGCCATAGGAAAAATTATTTTTTAAGTAACTCAAAGCAAACCCATAGGAAAAAGAATCTTTATGTAACTCGATGCAAACCCATAGGAAATCGTGTAAATCGGGACATAGTTTTAGCACAAAATCATTATGTAAGTCGAATTGTATGTAACTCGAGGCATTTGTAAGTCGAGGTTTTACTGTATTTGCTTGGATATGCCTGTTTAATAAAAGAAACAGATTTTTCTGGTCATTCAATTTGTCTATCTTGCATAGGGCAAAGAAGTTAAAGAAAATTCAGACAGAGGGAGTAAATTGTAAAAGGTGCAAACTATAGTTCTGGTTCATAGTGGACTCAACCCTTTTTGGGATAAACAGCAATTGTGATGAACACAGGCTTCTAATTTTTCTTTGGGGCTCTATAAAGTTCTGTAGCACTCTGAGGGAGATGTTCAGGCATCAGACTCTTCCCTGACAACTGTTTAAACAATGGAGTGGTTAATGGCTTAAATTGTAATGTTTCTGTTTTTCTTTTCTTTTTTTAGGGGGGATGAGGGAGTACTCGCATCTAATAAATGAATTTGTTTTTAAAATGCTGTCAATTTGCTTCGGACTTACAGTGGCCCTAATAGTTTTTTCCAGGTATGTGAGATTTTCGAATCGTAGTTTACTATCCTCCTTCCCTTAAGCTTCCCTGGTTAAAGAGGCATTTGAAGCTAGGTCTTCAGAAACCTTGTCTGGCACAATGCCTATTACATTATACAGGCTGTCTGCTAAATGGATTTAGCAAAAATAATTTAACATTATTGATTCACAGTTACGCATGAATACATACATTAAGATAGATTTGGGAAAGGACACTATAGTACATGTCTCTAAATTGTCATGGATATACATATGTAAAGTCTCTATTTGATTTTATTTATTTAGGGCAAAAGCAAAATTTCACCAGTGTTCAGTGAGTAGAGTGTTAGACTAAGACAGTGGTGGCAAACCTATGGCATGCATGCCAGAGGGGGAACTCAGGGCCCTCTCTGTGGGCATGTGCTCCGTCACCCCAGTACAGATTTCCCCACCCCTCTGCCCAGCAGCCTAATGAGAGTGCTTCCTCCCTCCCCTGTTTGGGGTAAGGTGGGCGGCTCACATGTGGCGTGGATGGCAGCCTGTTGAGTTTGGAAACTCATTCTCTACAAAGTTCGCCATCACTGGACTAGGACTTGGAAAAATTGAGTTCATATCAAATTATTCATTAAATTATATTCATTAAATTATGAAGCCTACTAAAGGTAAAGGCCACCCTTGCTCAAAAGCCAGTTGTATCCATCTCTAGGGTTCAGTGCTCATTTCTGTCTGCTTCTGCAGACTTTTCCATGGTCATGTGGCAGGCATGACTAGACTGAAGCCTACTAGATGAACTTTAAAAAACAACAGATTATATAAAGCTGCCTTTTACTAGTGTTTTAACTAATTGGCCCAGGATGCTTATGTTTGTTTTAAATTTGTTTTATCTATTTAAATGCCGATTTTATCAGTTCATCTGGAGACATTGCATTTATTGCATTTTGTGGCTTTCTTTGTATGACTGTAATTATGTTTTGATGCATTGTGAACTGCCCAGAGAGTGTTCACGCTGATGGGGGTGGTATAGTATTCGAAATAATAAATAAGATATGACCCTAATGGATAGCAGCATAATTGAAACCAGACCTGTGTAACAGACTGTCTACAAAATAGTAGTTTGGCACTGAAACACGAGACCTTTAAAAACCTTTGGATTCAGATTTGGGAAGAGCAACCCCTCTCATTTCTATTCTATATTATTAACTCTGTAGTGTGTGTGTGTGTGTGTGTGTGTGTGTGTGTGTGTGTGTGTGTGTGTGTGTGTGTGTGTGTGTGTGTGTGTGTGTGTGTGTGTGTGTGTGTGTGTGTGTGTGCGCGCGCACTCTCTCCACACTTAAGTCCCTAGGGTTAAAATGTATTTTAAACTGGTGTTTATTTGGGGTGCAGTTTGTTGCTTTTATTGTCAGTCCTATGCTAAAGCAATTATTGCTTGTAGGGGTCACAAAGAGTTCAGTCTTACTGAAAACTTACATTACTTTGTATTAACGACATGAACTGCTGAGCATCTGGAAGAGTCTATCTCAAAGGGGCACAAGGCAAACTTGCTTTTCTCCTGCTATAAGGATTCCTTCTGGTCATGTTTTAAATTCTACATTGCCATTAACAGCAATTATTCTGGCTGCGATAATTCCTCACTATTCTATTCTTTACTTTTTTTACTGCCCTCTTGCTCTTTTCCCCCTTTGAATCTCTCATTAACTTAAATCACAATCATTTCATCACTCCACAGCCATAGTCTTATTGTATTGCTGCATCTATCTTAAATATAGTAATATTAAATGCTGCCTTCTGTGCTAGTTGCAGGTCCAAGAAGGGAATGTATTTAATTCAATGCAAAAAGGAAATCTTTAAAGTTTTAAGGGGATATGTCTCCCCCCCTTTCATTGTCTCCCTCCCTTTTCCTATTTCTCCCTTTTCTTCTTGTTGTTTCCTTTTAATCTATAAACAGATACTACTAATATGATCCAGTTTAAGTTGGGTCTTGAGTCTGCCTTTTGGGTTGCAATCCAATAATTGAAGATCAGGGAGTTAACAGTCCATATGTATATAATCAAATATTCCAGAATAAGCTCTGTTTCATATTAGTACATGAGAATACTGTTGAAAATGCAACAAAGAACACTGTGCCTCAAACCTTTATCAGTCTGAAGAATGGAGAAAATGGGAGGCAGCTTTATATGCCAGGTCAAATTATTTATCCATTTTACCCATAATTCTCTACTCTGGCAACAGCTCTCCAGGTTCTCAAACAAAGGTCTTTGCTACCTTATTCTATTCCTTACTGGTAATACCAGATAATGAAACCAGGAACCTCTCCACATTGCTAATTGTGAGCTGTCTACCACTGAACTATTGTCTTCCTCGATTAATGCAAACATAGGTCTCATATATTTATTATGCTCTTTATCTTACATCTTCAACTTTTTGTGTTCCAAATGCATTTCTTAAATCATCTTAGGAGTTCTTGATAACCTGCTTAGAAAGGCAGTATTGTATCTTTACCTAAAACACTAAACCAGGAAAAGATTCTCACCCTTTTCCCACCACAGACCAGACCCCCTCAGACAGCTGAGTGGGCCAGATATGAACACTGTCGTAAAATGCCTCTTTGGCTGTCATAAATGTGTTTATGACAGCTGTAAATTCGTTTATAGCATGTTTTAAGCTGTTTTTGGCACTTTTGGTGGCAACAGTGGTGGTGGGAGCAAGGGCGGCACACTTTCGGCTGTTTCTGCCACTTCCAGTGGCAGGAGCAAGGCCAACAGGCCACATGAAATGGCACCGTGGGCCAGGGCTGGCCCATGGGCTGTAGTTTGAATTCTGGAACCTAAGGCTTGCCTTCTGTCATATTCATCTATTCAGCCACTGTCCTTGTGACCTGATGTCTTTTCTTCCGTTTGATCCATCATCACAAATTAGATGGGAGGCAACTGGAGAAAGTACAGCAGGCAGTCTATTTACGGCAGGCAGTCCATTGAAGTGAGTTCCCAAAGAGATTTGCCTAGAGCCAGCTGTGATGTTATTTTAGTAGCACTCAAAGATGTTTCTAGTCTCCCCAACATTTCAACATTCATTTCAGCTGCTTTCAATATTGGGTTGTTTTGGTTCAGTTTTGTTTTACTGCTGCCATGAAACATTCTGTATTTCGTTTCAATTATGGTTTGATAATTTGCTATACTTGTTGTATTGTTTGAGCATTTGTTTTGAGTTACATTTTCCTCATTTAAATTGTAATGTTGCCTTTAGTTTAGCTGGAAGTTGTCCTAGAAATCTTTTAAGATAATTAAATTTGCTCATATCAGAGATAGCAAGATCTTTGGTAGCGAGTGGATTATCCAGGGGATCTCAAACTGAACTCAGTTTGAAATGTGCTTTCTGCAGCTTGTAGCTATTATGGGCTCTTATGTATTACTCTGGAGTATAAACTACCAAGTGTCTATTACAAAACCTTTTATAAATTCTCTCAAATAATATTGTAGGCTGGCTAAACACACACACACATGTATTTCATGCTATTTCAGTAAGCTATTTTTGTAGGGGAAAAATTATGTCAACAAAAGAGTTTAAGAACAGTACTATATCTGCTCTGGTTTTACACAGAGTGCTTTATCACCTATATTTAATTCTAAGTCAGCTAGACAAAAAAAGCTTAGATTTCTTATATCTTTAATTTTTATTTTTTTTACTCAGGATTCAAATATTCACTCCACAATTATGGTCAGATAAAATGTTCCCTTTTAAAACACACATTCCTTTTTAAAAAATACATAAATTTTTGTTATACCTCGCCTTTCTTCCAGGATAAGTCAAGGTCACATTTAGAAGCCCACATATAGCAAAACTGGTTCTGCATCTTAGGTCTTCAAACCACAGTCAGTTATGATGGAAGACGTAAAAGTGGAGACAGCCCTTATCAGCACTGCTTTGTTTCTGAAAACATTTCATAATATTCCTTTCTCATGAACTGAGGACAAAACTAGTTTACATAAGTTCAAACTTTCTTCAAAGTTGTGTTTTAAAGTTCCAGATCATTGTTGAAAATTTTTAAGTGTTCGATTATTTTACAACAGTATGCATCCTGAGAGCTATTATGATGATATATAGCAAACTAGAAATACTTAAAGTTAAAAATAATTAGGAATAAGACATTTTTGCTTAATGTATCCAGTTTTGCTCTGGCAGTGTCAAAATGTTGCCACAGAAATATGGTTCTGCACACTATTGATATCAAGCTTTTTAATTCATTGATTATGTTTTTAATGACAGTATCTTTTCTCATTATAGTTTGCCTTTTTGAATGGCAAAGAGGCACAAATGTTTTAGGTTTAATGAAAGCTTTGAGATGTAAATCCTGTTGCAATGTCACAGTTAAGGAAGTCAGATTCTCATCAACGCTTGCAATAAACACAGCAATGAAACAAAGCAATGAAACAAACTATCTGTGGAAAATGACCTGCTGCTGGGTGTTCAGCAACCTCCTAACATAAAGAAATTAATTGATACCAAACAAGTGCCAAGTGTCTGTTTAAAGAATGCCACCAAAAGTAAAGTTAGTTTCATTGTTTTAACCTATTTAGTGTTTGTTTCTCTAGGGATCAACATGATGTGCACGCTATTTTTCTTAGGCTCTTCCTCAAAAGTCACCTAATTTGCACTAGTCAAAACCATTGTGTGATACGTTAGTGACTGTTTAAAAAAATATGTATGTATTTTTGTGTGCGTCCGTGTGTGCATGCATACATGCATGCGTCCGTGTGTGTGTGTGCATGCATGCATGCATGCGCACACAGTGTCTATCTATCATAGGGAAGGATCTTCTGACTCAGGCAAGGCTTGCAGAAAATGAAAGGTTCTGAGGTGAACCTTTGCAGCCAAAGAGCCAATGCTGTCTGCATCTGCAGACATTTCTGTGGTCATGTGGCAAGCATAACTAGATGCTGTAGCATATGGAATGCTGTTGAGTTTCCCACCTAAGCTATACCTATTTATCTACATGCAAATTTGTGCTTTTGAACTGCTAGGTTGGCAGGAGCTGGGACAAATGGAGGGTGCTCAGTCCATCATGCTGCACTCGATTCTCAAACTGCTGACCTGCCAACTTTCCAGTCATCAAGTTCAGTATCTTAACCACTAAGCCTCTGCATCCCAACTCAGACCAAAGCTTAATGTAAAAATAAGCATTAATGTTTATTCAGTACATGTCAGCCAAGAAGGAAGATACACTGAGAAGCATCTGCACACTTAGAAAGCAAACAGACAACTGACCAGAACAAAGAAAGGATTCTAATTAGGATCAAATGACCCAGTGGTGGAAAGACAGGAAGTTTTTTTAATTGGCCAGTTAGATATAAACAAACAAGTTCATTTTGCCTAGTATGGAGCTTTCCTTGTCACATGACTAATTGTGTTGCAACTCTTTGCATGCTTGGGTTTCATTATAAATACATAACAAAAAGAAAGATAGAACTATCAGGTTTACACAAATGCTGGAGAGAACTTTTTAAAAAATCATACAGTCAGCAAGCTGGCCATTCAGACATCTTATGGATAGTGTAGAAAAATTACAAATGAGAGTGCCAGAAACTGATGGCAGAAATCTTCCACACGTTTTTCTTAATGTGAGTTCTGGCTGCACATGGTCTTTAAGGGGTAGTGGTGGTTCAAATCCTGACCCCAGCTTCCCTGTGGAGACTGCCACATTTCTTTTTTGCCTTTTCCCCAACTCCACAGCCAATCATTGTTTTCCATTGTTTCCACAAACAGGCAACAGAAAGTATATGGAGATTTTTATGGGTCTTTGTTTGGAAAGCTAGGTGGAAAACTATAGCAAAGTGGAATTTGAAACCCCCACTCTCAAAGGTCATTTGAAGGCCAAAGTTTCCACTCCATATATTTATTTTCTCTCTCTCCATATATAGCAAAATTTCAGGAAAATAGATGTATTAAGAGGTAGAACCAAAGCGCTTCATGAATCATAAAACTTACATATTTCCTTCTCCTGAAATTTTATTGGTTTATTTCCTTCTCTGTGGGTAGAATGTGTTACCCCAATTCTGAAAATTAACCCTTTTATTTTTAAAAAATACTTTTATTTTCAATAAAAATGCTTTTACTCTTTATTTTTCATCCCCCCCCCCCCCTTCAACTGTTAGGCTTACGTATACATAAGCACCACACTAAAACACGCATCCATTCAACACAATTTGCAGATAAATAACTGCAAAGATCTATTTTTAGTCAATTTCCAAACACCATTCAATTGCATAGGAGGTAGACCGGTCCCCATTCATTAGTCGGGAATATGTAATTGCATAGGAGGTAGACCAGACCTTTTCGGGTGAAGGGGAAATAGACTGGGCCATTTCAAAAGAAGGAGAAGGAGACCAGGCCGATTGAGTGAACAAGTTTTTTTTTAAAATAGGCAAGAGGTAGAACACACAGATTCATCGAACGGCCATGTTCTTTTGAATGGTGTTCCTTTGAAATGGCCGGTAGACCAGATCTCTGTACTCGAATGTCCCATAGACTTACATGGTGGGTTCCAAATATTCAAAGAAGTTCAGTGCAACATTGTTACCAGTGGGTAACATTTATGGACCTTCAAAGGCTGGGATCTTGAAATATTGTATCCTCTTGCCTGATTCAATCAAGGCTTCAAAGAACTTCAAAGGACTGTTTACTTTCTAGGCTTTCTTAGACAGCACCGCAATCGTAAAATAAGAAAAATTCAGAGTGGACGGGAAAGCAGGTGGGGGTGATCTGAGGACAAAAGTTAACCTTTTAAATGCTGAAATAAATTTTAAAATACAGGTAATCGTTAAAAATCATTTCTTTGCTCCTGGAACTTGGCTGAGCCTTGAGATCAGTTTACCAGCCAAGGACCGGTGACGGGACCAGACCAATTGTGGTCTCCTTGGGAGTGAGCCAGTAAAAGGTCCTTTATGTTTAATTGGCTTAGACCCAGAAAGAGCAGGCTTTTTGAAATTGGATTTTCCTCTGCCTTTTCCCCTGTCTAAAAGTCAAGCGTGGCTGCAGTGAAAAAGTAAATTTAGACTTTAAAATGATTTAAATGTGACCACGGTTTGGGCAAAAAGCATTTTCTCCATCTTTGGGGCCACGCTCGACCATGGGCATACCAAACTTAACCCCTTCACTCCTGATTGGGTTTTAATTAGCTGTTACACCTGAAATGAGCTAAAATTGCCAAATATATTGTCATATATTCTAACATGTTTTATTTTTGTATATTTCAAGCAGGAGCCTCTTTGAACATTCTCATTTGCCTTGGGCATGTATGGGCAAATGCAAAAGCCTGGCCACATTCCAAAATCACCACATCTGGTACCCCAAAGCCAGGAACTCACTTACACCCCTCCTGGAACCTAAAAAGCTCATCCTTGAAGACCTTAATTGTTTTAGTGATTAATTTTTTTACTCTGTTTGCATGAGTCTTTCACATCTATTGTTTCTGAGGGTAGAAATTAACATATGTACATAATGCTAAGTGGGTTTTACTGCTGATAGTAGGGACTACTGCTTTGGGACAAGATTAGGATTATGTGGGTGGGGAATGCCAAGAAAATCTTTACTGATGATCTGACGTTGATGAATGGCAGTTCAAACTTCCCGCTTCGGACGTGCAGCAATCTTGATTGGTTCCAGTCTTCAAGCCGTGCATGCCCATTGGTGACAAGCTCAACAACCACATTCTGTCATTGGTTGCTGCATTGACTTTGTTTTTACCTAATCCCCAATCTCCTCCCTCTATTGTAATCTTTTTACCATTACCACTGTACATAAATATTTACCTCTGTAACCCAAAATTGATTTACTTATCTATGAAATGACCACCTGCTGTGGGTTCTTTGTTTAATTGTAAATGCTTTATTGTTACAGTGGATAGATTATAGGATTAGTCTGTAACTGTAGAACTGTATAAAAAGACTTCGTGTTGTCGGGACTGGAGCTCTCTCTGAAGTTAGATAGGGAAGCTCATCCATAGATTTTTATAGTGGGAGGGTTGTTGATTGTCCTTTGACCACCAGATGGCCAACTGTACATTAAATGCAATTAATAAACCTTTTTCTTAGCCTGAATTTCAAGTCTCTGTGGTTCCTGGCATTCCACCAGACCTCCAGGCTAGTACAGCCCAACTTGACCTGTGGCAGAAAAAGGGGATAGTGGTTTTTCAGGTAACAAATGTATATCATTGGAGAACAAAAGAATGGTAACAGGAGAGTGATGCATGTTGAGGCAAAAAACCCAATTACATTTATAAACTGATGGGGTCTGAACTCTCTGCGACAAACCAGGAAAGGGACCTTGGTGTCCTGGTGGACAGCTCAATGAAGTGTGCCTCAGCAGTGAAAAAAAGCAAACTCAATGCTAGGGATCATTAGGAAGGATAATAGAAAATAAGTCAGCAAGTGTAATTTTGCCTCTATAAATCTATGGTGAGGCCCCATCTGGAATACTGTGTATAGTTCTGGTCGCCATACCTCCAGAAGGATATTATGGAGCTGGAAAAAGTGCAGAGGAGGGCAACCAGAATGATTAGGGGACGAACACCTTCCTTACCATCTGAGGCTGCAACAGTTGGGCCTCTTCACTCTTGAACGACGGCGTCAAAGAGGTGACCTGATTGAAGTTTATAAAATAATGCACGGTGTGGACAAAGTGGATAAGGAAAAACTGTTTTCACTATCGCACAACACGAGAACTAGCGGGCACTCCATGAAACTTTTGGGTACTAGTTCTCAAACAAATAAAAGAAAGTACTTTTTCACCCAGAGGATCACTGGTCTATGGAACTCCCTGCCAGATGAAGTGGTGACAGCTGTCAGTCTTGACAGCTTCAATAAAGGATTAGACAAGTTCATGGAGGACAAGGGTATCAATGGCTATAATTATGGATACCTAAGGACAACCTCCGGGTTGGAGAGATAGACAGGATATCTCTCAATGCCATTTCAAGAGAATCCTAAGCAGGTGAAGGCATCTGCTTGGGAATACCCTGAAGCAAATGGTGAGCCACTGTGTGTGACAGAATGCTGGACTGGATGGGCTGTGGCCTGTTCCAGCAAGGCTGTTCTTATGAGAAAACATTGCACAGAACAGTGAATAAAAAAAAATAGATAACTTAAATTACCCACCAGTGACTCCAAAGGTTTAGGATTAGCTTCTGTGGAACTGCAAAAGGAAAGGGTGTGTCCTTGGTCTCATTGGAAACAACACTGAGACAACTGAGCCTTTCTACTGACTTCAAATGAAGTGGATTAAAGGTAATGTATTCCAGACAGGCGAATATTCAAAGGCACAATGAATAGAGTGTGAAGGTTCCTTGATCTTAGGGGTAAAAGCTTTTTATTAGGAAAAGGGTACCCCACCCATATTATTAATAACCAATTACAGCGCATCTGCAACACCCCTAGAAAAGTGTTCCTTACCCCTAAGATCAAGGAACCTTCACACTCTATTCATAGTGCCTTTGAATATTCGCCTCTTGCATTTAAAATTAAGAACATCACTTCCAAATATTGGCACGTTATCGAAGACATCCCAGGGTGCTCCCAGAAGTCTTTTATTGGCTTTAAAAAGACTCGGAATATTGTCAATATTGTGGTCCGTGCAGATGCCTTATATATCACTCCCTCATCCATCATCCGAGGGCACTATCGATGCAGGGGCTGTGCAGCATGTCGCTTCGCTATAGAATTAGCATGAAGATTTCTGGGGAACTATGGGAACATGTACTTACGGGGTGTACTAATTGTAACTCTCAAAATGTGGTATATGCCATCATCTGCCCATGTGCAAAGTTTTATATCAGTTGCACTGGCCGCCCTCTGAAGGTTCGGATCCTGGAGCATCACTCTCGGATCCGGAGCCACTTACTCTCTGCGCCTCTAGTGTCCCATTATCTTGATAATAACCATAATGAGGATGACTTAAAATTCATTGCATTAGAAAAGTTACTTCCCAATATGTATGGCAAGACGGATATGAACAACAGACTATTACAGAGGGAAGCTCACTTCATACACTTATTCAAATCATTAGTACCATTAGGATTAAATTCGGATCAGGATCTTAGCTGCTTCTTGTAAAAATGTTGTACTGTCGCTTTGGCATTGTTATATTGTGAAAAACCACACTGTTGCTTTAAGAATGTTCAGTGTTCCCTAGCATGATTACACCTGGCCATGGTAGAGTGAGAATATAAGCAGTCTTTCTGACTGCCTTAATAACGTCTATGGCTAATAGAACTGTACCATAAGTCTGACGCGAATAAAATAAAGAATATTTACATTTTCATTGATATTACACTTTGAGGTAAGCTACATTTATTCGTTTTTAACATGCTTGTAAAAATGTATAAAATGTGTATATAACAATTTTTTAACTGTAATCAATAACTGTGTCTTGACTATTGTTTCTACACTATTGTAAATATTGTTATGTTGTATTATTGTAGAAAACCAGTGGAAGATTTTCGAAAAGCTGTAAACCGGAGAGCTTCATTTTCTCTCAGCCAGTGAGGCAATTATTTTTCTGCAGTAAAGAATTTCTGTTGGATGGAATTTAATTTTCGTCTCCTATCCTTCTGAGGCTGGCAAAATGAATACCCAGCATATTGGGTGCAAAATGCTAATTGCCTTGTGAACTGCCCAGAGAGTACACTAAGCAAGATATGTCTTGCCATTTGGTGTGCTGATGGGGCAGATTGGTCAGATTTTTCCCCAGTGTCCACACATGGTAATCAGTGGAGCTGACAAATTTGCCCCAATCTTTACCTTTCCTAACTCCAGTCTGGGGGTTCTACTATTTGTTGGGCTCTGTTTTGGGTTGAGAAGATGCCCTGGAGAAACTAGTGGAGAGATACCTGGTGAAGGAACTGGAGGAGCATTCTTCCTCCTGGAGACTAGGCTGAAGGGTCCCCTCAAAAAAATCTTCATCCTGGAGGGAATGAGAGGTGTCAGCAAAGACACCAGTGGAAGCAGGGATGCAAGGAGCCTTCCAAAAACACTAAATGTGAGAGGCAGTAGGCACCATCATCAACCCACTACCACCAGGGAATCACAAGAGGTAGAGAAGGGAACTGAACCCAAGCTTTTTGCTATGATTTGGCATTGTCAATAAAAGTTGTTGAACATACTAATAATGTCTGCATTGCTGGACAAATGGATGAAAGAGGGATTCTGGACCCTACCTGGCACAGGTGGCCTTACACACAGACTGGATCCTTTATGACAAGTTGTAACTAGACACTTAATAGCTTCCTGAACAGAAGAGAAGAAACTTGAGTGGGGGGAATACACAACAGACCTAGCCTTATGTGTGCAGAAGTAAATTTCAATCAGAAGTGGCTTTCCCATTGCCAGCTTTCTTGCCACTGTGACTTGGTTTGAGAAGTAGCAACCTGTGCCCGCTGAAATATGCAAGAATGCCCTGAATCCACCCCTCCCCCATTGAAGAGAGTTAGGCAGGATATCTCTCAATGCCATTTCCAGGGAATCCTAAGCAGGTGGAGGCATCTGCTTGGGAATACCCTGAAGCAAATGGTGAGCCACTGTGTGAGACAATGCTCGACTGGATGGGCTGTGGCCTGCTCCAGCAAGGTTGTTCTTATGATGTTTTTCTTTCTTTCACCTCCCAGCAGCTTCTCACCATGACAGCTTCCTGGAATGAAACCTCAGGCCACACATGCTTGTGTGGCTCCTTCAGTCATAACCCATTGTGGCTGAAGGTAGGCCACCAGATTCTTCAGAAAGCAAATAAAGAAATTAACAAATATCTATAGGATACAAAGGGTGCCCTCAAATTAATAGAGATGTCAGAGTCCACTGCGAGTTACCACAAAATTAATTTAGGCCTTAAACTGAGGCACCAAGTGAGGTGGGGAGGCACAGCACCAACTGCCGCTGCCACCGGACACCCCCTCGGCTGGCCCCGGCCTGGAGGGGGAAGAAGAGTCCCCATGGCCATGAGAGGCTGAAGGCACTGCCACACCCTCCTGGCCCTTTCCACTGGCCAGATGACTTTGCAGTGCAGTATTGTACTGTATTGTTATACTGGTATATTATTGTGTTGCTCTTGTAAGCTGAATATTGCATAATTATTTTGTATATTGTATTATTGTGTATATTGTATAACTATTGTGTGAGCTGCCCTGAGTCAGGTTCCTGATTGGGCAGAATACAAGTGGGAAAATTAAATTAAAATAAATTTAAATTGCAAGGTACCTCTAAAATTAATATAAGCCTCCAAGCCCACTTAGCATTTTATTAAAAGAGACCTCAGAGATGAAATCAAGAGATATAAAAATGCTGGCCTCAGAGCCCTCTGTGACATCTTTCCAAATAAAATAAGTTTCAGAGCTCCTGGAGGATCTCTCCCACATGATAACCAGCAGTGGAAAAGGAAAGAGCCAACCTTAACACAAACCAATAAAAATAGCAGAATAGGTGGTAAGAGACCCAGATACACACAAAAACGGTATCTTTTGGATTGTAGCTTTCCCTAACTTGCCTTTGGTGAAAAGAGATATGTAATTAACAGCAATTTCAATCAAGACTCAAGCTTTCTGCCTTGCTTCTGAAACTCTAGGTTATTTTATTGCATTTTTAAGAGGTGGGAAAGACACTGGGAAATGGACAGGCTACCCATGTGTTCCTTAAAACCCTCACTGCCTGTTTTTGCAGCAGATAGTCTTAAGAGTTAATTTTGATTCTCTGCTCCGTCCTGCCTTTGCCTTCTTACCTTTCTTTCAGAAGGATAGAAGGCTGAGTCAACCTTGATTACCCATCCTATAAGTCTAATCTTATATACTTCTTTGTGTACTAATTTAGGCATACTATTCAAAGTTTTTTCAATTTTTATATTGCATGCAGTAGTAGCTGGATTGCAGTGGCTCAAGTGGCTAAGACGCTGACTGGGAGGTGGAATGTTAGCAGTCCGATTCCCAAGTACTGCAGGATGGAATGAGCTCCTGTCTTTGTCCCAGCTCCTGCCAATCTAGCAGTTTGAAAGCAAGAAATTGCAAATAGATAAATAGGGACCACTTCAGTGGGAAGATAACAGCTGTACTCCGTGTACAGCTTTCCATGTACTCCGGTGTTTAGTCATGCCTGCCACATGACCACGGAAACATCTGCAGAAGCAGACAGCACTGGCTCTTCGGCTTTGAAACAGAGATGAGCACTGAACCCTAGAGTCGGATACAACTGGCTTTTGAGCAAGGGAATCCTTTACCTTAGTAGCAGTCTTAATTTGGATATGATATTTGAAAAGGCACTGTTATCTGACAATAAGAGGTTAACGTTATAGAATCTATACTTTTCACTTCAAGGGATGTATGAAAAAGAAAAGACGACCTGGATTTATTCTCCAACTGAAATTGGTACCTTTAAAGAATTGCCTTCTTTTATTCTTTGTGAAGATACTGTCAGGATAAATAATGATCATGAACTTCACCTTTAAAGAATCAAAAGTTCATTGTATTGAAGGAGCCCTATTAAAAGCGTAGATTGTTCTTAATTTGATTTACTGCAGTCAGTTCCCCAGGGAAAACAGAAAAACACACACATGAAATCAATCTGTCAGAACTGTGGAAAGGCAGTTATTTTAGTTAAGTCTACTCAAAAGATTGAGATCTTTTTGGGGAAGGGGCTCTGGGAAAGGCATCGTGGAAGCAAGCTTCTGCTAAAACTGGCTTAAATTGAAACCTGCTCATCAGAAGCTCTGAAATGAGTAGGAACAGATGACAAATCTCTAGAGGCAAAGTAGACCAAAATTAATAAGTCCTTTCTTTTTCGTGTTTGGCTGTGTTCCAGTGTGATAGCAGTGAGCTTCTGTTTCAGGTTTCCTTCTGTTCCTCCTTAATTATTACTTATCTGTATAGTTTTGTGTGATGTCAGTTGCCCTGCTTGTGATCTCTGATGCAATTTCTTTTGCTCCTTGGGTAGCTAGAAGATCTTGATGTTTGCCTAGTCCTACTTCCGGGCTTCATTTTTTGATTATACATCTTAGAAGTCAGGCATGCAAAAATAGGTTAACTATTACTGCTGCCTCTGTTTTTGTGTCCAAACCTTTGAAGTCATATAAATTGTCAGCTTTCAGTTTTTTTAAAAAAAAAATTGACTTGTTTCTTTTAACACAGAGCTAGGGGTAACAATGGAGCAAAATTTCCAGCAACTCCATCTATTTGTACTTAAAAGGGTAAACAGCTTAGTCTATTTACATGTAGGTCTCAATGAGTTTAGTAAACCTTTTGTGCAGGTAATTGTGAACAAGGATTATGGCCTAGGAGTCTTACAGAATGGAATTTGATCTTTGTTGTTGTTGTTCAGTCGCACAGTAGAGTCCGGCCCTTTGCGACCCCATGGACCACCACATGCCAGTCTGTCATCTGCCATCCTCTGTAGTCCGCCCACTGCATCAATGGTTCCACTGCATCAATGGTTCCATCTAGCCATCTCATTCTCTGCCATCCCCTTCTCCCTTTGCTGTCTATCTTTCTTGGCATCAGGGCCTTCTCCAGTGAGTCCTCTCTTCTTATTTGGTGGCCAAAGTACTTGAGCTTCAGCTTCAGTATTTGTCCTTCCAAGGAGCAATCAGGATTTATTTCCTTTAGGATGGATTGATTTGCTCTCTTTGCAGTCCAGGGGACTCTCAAGAGTCTCCTCCAGCACCACAGTTTAAAGACATCTATTCTTCTGCACACAGCCTTCCTCATGGTCCAGCTCTCACAGCCATACATTACTACTGGGAATATGATTGTTTTAACAATGCAGATTTTTGTTGGCAAGGTGATGTCTCTACTTTTTATTATGCTGCCTATGTTTTTTTATCTTTACAGTTCTTAAATTGGAATAATAGATCAATAAGGGGCTCTTTCACACAGCAAATCCTTTCAGAGGATTTTGAGGTCTTTTGAAGCTTACAACCCTTTGGAGGTTCCCCCTTATCCAAAATATAATGTGAAAACTGCCCCTTAAACCATGGAATTCAAATCCAGCTCAGTGGGTGGCCACTTGCAAAATCATAATATGAATTAACTTTTGATCCAAGTGGAGTGAGCTTTATCATAGCTGATCAGTTCCAGGGAATAAGATGTGGGGCTGAGATGTTGGGGGAAAAAATAACACTGGACATGTGCAAGTCTTTGTTCAAGATGCTAGTAATGTTTGAGAATAAAATAATGAACTTGCTCAGTGAATTATTAGGATGGTGTGAAATAAGTTAAGAACAGTGAAAGCTCTTTTAAATGTAAAGAAATGACAACCCAAAAGTCATCTTAACTTCTGTGTATCAGGAAATATATCACAAAAATTATGATGTGCCTTTAAATCAGGGTTTCTTCACACATACAAAATTGAAAACACATTGTTAAGTATTACGACAATAGTATATAAACAGTATTCACGGGAGTATACAGAAAGAACCTTCTTGACAATTGTGGTATTTTTGAACCACAATCAGGTGTACCCCAGGCAATGACAACTTCATACCAGATAATCTTTCTCATAAAAGGTCAGGCAAAAGGAACTACAGAATGAATTCTCCAAAAGGTGACTTCATTTTGGCAGTTTTACGTCTGACCTAGACAGAGGAGGAGAATGTGTGAATGTGGAGAGATACAGAACCCGGCTTATTTACTGCTCTGTCAATTACTGACAAAAACATGTGCTGATGAGGACTTAAATTTGGCCAATGACAAAGCCAAGAAAGTTTGGCATTCCAAAGTTTGATCTGCACACAAAAGAAGAAGAACAGGCATTAACAGACTAAACTTTTAAAATATTATTCTGTTGGTGTGGTCTGCCCGCCCTAGTAGCTCTTGTTCATTTTGTTGTTGAAATATTAATGCTGATATAAGATAGAACAGATGTGCAACTTCAGCATAAACCTATCCAGGAACTGTTTAGTTTGGGTACAACTATTTACCAGGAGAAGAGAGGGTTGACAATTACTTCACTGTTCAAACCCACTTGAAGATGTTTTAATACCACACCACATTGCTGGTGGCAGTGAGGACATCGGGCAGGGCATCCTCCATGGCGCTTCCCTTCTCCAGTTCTCTGCCAGACCATTTTGGTCAGCGACTCCCCTGCCCTACTGCCTGGCATCACTCCTAGCTGTCACCTCCAGTGCACTAACTGACAGAAAGTCATTAATTGCTCGACATGGTGCCTTTTGCCCTCCCCACGTGTAACAAAGCCACAGGATTTAAGCCACTATGTTGGTGCCTTAAGTGGAATAATTTACATGGGAAACATCATATAATTCTTCCCTCCCCAAATGTACCTCAACTCATGTATAGGTGCAGAAATGTGTACAAAAATAGAGCAATACCCTATTTACTTAAGAGCGCCACAAATATGAATGAACTTTTTTATATTGGTTCTGTTTCCTTCCTTTGGCAGAAGCCAAGTCTCCCAAATTGGACAGACAGAGGCTCTCAACTTACCCAAGGAGGGAGGACGCGAGGTACCTCCTGGAGGGTTTCCAGTGGGGCTTTCATATCCCATTCAAAGGGGTGTCTCAAATTCTGAACAAATTCTGCAGTTCAAGTTACAGTAATACCTCATACAAAGTCCGCTTCATACATCGGATTCATACAACATTGCCTAACTCCTTGAAAAAAGTTGCCTCATACAAAGTCATGTGACTTTGTATGAGGCATTGGGTTTTCCCCAGGTTGCATTGTGCCTGGGCAGTATAAAAGGCAGGACACATGCGTGCATTGCTCTTGTGGGGTTTGCATGAGGCGAAGATTGTTTAGGAGGGGTTTTGAGCACTCTTAAAGTTCTGCCAGTTTCCTGTCTGTTTCCTTGACTTTGCCCTGAAGTCTGTGCTGTTACAGTACAATGTATCTCTATGGAAACGACATTGTATGAGGCATCACGGCTAGGATTTTGCATGCCTCATACAAAGTCCAAATCCGTATAAAGTCCAAACTTGTGGAACCAAGTTTGGACGTTGTATGAGGTATCACTGTAGTTTTGTTAATGTGAAAGCCATAGCAATATAGGATAAACTTAGGGTTTTTTTAGCTATTTTTTTTATTGTCTAATAGATTAGATGTTTTGCTGAAGTCTGTTTGCTCCTCTTCCACTGTGTAGAACACCACTATGCAAAAACAAGAAAGTACCCAAACAAGCCTTTGCTGCTAGCCTTGAATATAACTTTTCCTAAATCTCAATTAGAGACTATAAAATTACTGTTCGTCTTAAGCTGGGAACCACAGCAGCTTTTGTCTTACTCAGCAGACCATACTACATGAGCCTCCCACATCTTCTGGGAGTATAAGCTCTCCCCCTTTCACTTGTTCCAGAGATTTGATAACATCCAACTCAAATGGTCTGGTAAGAATTTTCAGGTAAGGATAATACTAGTTATGTGTCCCCTCACATGTAATAATAGTATGGCCTCTCTCTCTTTTTGGGTGTGTGTGTGTTAATTTAATTTACATGACAAGGACTCAAGCAAAACTGCCAACCAGTCATCAGCATCTGAATTTATGGAACTCTTCTCCTCTTTGTATAATATTAAATCAAATGTCCTTTGAAAATCTTTCATTCACTTATTATTGGACATAAGGGTAAAGAAAGTTACTGTATTGACCAGCTATGTATTACGTGGCTTGTATTTCTTATGCATCCACTCCCCCAACATTACTGTACAGTATTTGGTGTTGGAAGCCTGCCAGACTGAGCAAATGAAAGCGCGGCGCCAAAATGGCCGCCACGCTCTTTGCGGGGGCCCCCCACCCGGACTCAGACATCCGGGTGAGTTAGGGGGCGTGGCCACCCCTCTATAAAAGGGGTGGCTATGAGGCAGACGAGCTGCCATTTTAGAAATAGCGACGGAGAGAAGTTTTCTCCATCGCTGTTTGTCCTGCAGTCTTCGGCTGTTTAGCCCTTGATCCTTTCCCGGCTGGGAAAGGAGGATTAGCGCACACAGAGCCTTAGTTCGCTTGGCTTCTGCGTGCTTTGGCACTAGGTTTTCGATCCCTGGAAAGGGATCCTACTTCTTCTTTCTCGGAAGACATGCCTCCCAAACGGAAGGCCCCAGCGATGAAGCCACGGCCAAGGGGGAGGACTTTCACTGGCCCCGCGCAGGACGGGGGACAGCCATCGGGTCGGAGGACCAGGGCTGCGCCCCCGCGGCAGGGCACTGTGCCAGCCTTGCCCACCAATACCGGTGGGGCTCCTCAGGCTGGCACTTGGCAGCCGGGCTTGGCTGGCTAGCCACAGGCCGGTCCCTCAGGGGCTTCGGCCATCGGCCCGCCATTACCGGCCATGGGTCAGGGCAGCGGGGGAGGGCCTGGTCTGGGCATACAACCCGTTCCTCCTCCGGCCCCTCATGGGCCGGAGTTTTGGGCATGGCCCTATTCTGGCCCTGGCTCTCCTTTCGGGGTACCATTCCAACTGCCTAGTGGGCCGTCCGGCCCACCGGGCCCGCCTTATGCTGGGGGCTCTGTGGCAGTGGATGCTCTACTAGCACGTTTAGCAGTGCTGGAAGCATCCTTGGGTATTGCACAGCCTCCTGTGGAGGGGGGCGCTTCTCTTTCTGCCGGGGCCCCTTCATTGGCACCGGCTACGTCGACGACCGCCACGCTGCAACGGGCAGCCAGCCGGGTTGAGCTGCTTGAGACGCTCCGGCGCCTGCCGGTGTCTCGCAGCTCCCTGTTCGTCCAGATCTGCAGACTGGGAGTAATCAGGTGTGGCCCCAGAGCTCGATTCCGGTCATGAGCTCCGACGCCTGCCATGGGCCGGAACCCCCAGTGGGGGCGGCTCATGGGGGTGCACCGAGTGAGTATCAGGTTCAATTTAGTGCAGCTACATCACAGCCCACTTCCAGTGGTGGGGTTCAGTGGCCCTGGCCTCGTCAAGTTGAGGCGAGTGGGCATCAGTTACCAGCCTATCCCAGCGCCCCATGGTTTCAAAATGGCACCTCATTGAGGGCGGGGGTTTCCGCCCCTGGGGCAGTGCCGAGCATCGCAGGGGCTATCCAGGTCCCGCTGCGTATGCCCTCTATACATAATGTGCCGGTGACGGCTTTGCCGATGGCTGGTTATTCCTTGCCCCTTGGTGATCATTTGTCCCAGGTCATGAGGGAGAAGATTTGGTGGGGGGAGTACGTGGATATATTCTCCCTATTGAATCGTGAGCCCACTAAGGAAGAGAGAGAGGGACAGGATGACAGAGACAAGGAACTGTCTCGTCGTCGTAAGCCACCGCGCACCTGGGCCAAAAGGGTTGCCGGCATATATTATTTATATGGCGGTATACCTTAGGGCCCGGCCTGATCTGGCCATTCCTATGGTCCAATACTTGGACAATATTTACAGGGCGATGGTTGATTTCCCTGGCCCATCGTGGTTGGCTTACAATGAGGAATTTAGAATGAGGGTGGCCCTACACCCGGAGATGAGATGGGATGAGCCCTGCCAAAAATTGTGGCTCTTGTACATGGCCCCCACGCGTCCAGCGCCTGGGGATAGGTACCATTGTGGCCATGCTGTGCAGCGAGCTGCTCCAACACAGGCTTCCCGCCAGCCGGCGGGGCAGGGGGTTCCAGCCCGCTTGCTGTGTTGGAGCTTCACAGTTAATGGCGTGTGCAATAAGCGACAGTGCCGATATAAACATGAGTGTCCCTCTTGCGCTGGCCCCCACGCCGCCTCCGCGTGCCCGCGGGCTGGTGGGTCATGGGGCAGAGGTAGAGGTGGACAGGGAGCGGGCAGAGCTTCTGCTGATGGAGCTAGCCAGTCAAAAGGCCCCCTCCCCAGTTAACATGTATATGTTGGAGCGATGGCTCTCAACTTATTCAAGGAGGGAGGACGCGAGGTACCTCCTGGAGGGTTTCCAGTGGGGCTTTCATATCCCATTCAAAGGGGTGCAGGGACCCCAAGATGCCCCCAATCTGTGGCTCTTACCCTGAAGGGTAAGGAGGAGGTAGCTGCCCTGAGTATTGCCAAGGAAGTAGAGGCTAGGAGGGTAGCGGGCCCCTTTTCCAAACCACCTTTTCCTAACCTGAAGGTCTCCCCTCTGGGGCTAGTACCTAAAAAGACCCCGGGTGAATTCCGTTTAATCCACCATCTATCGTACCCGGTGGGTTACTCTGTCAATGATGCTATTCCTGATGACCTTTGTTCGGTCAGGTATACGTCTTTTGACCAAGCCCTACGGATGGTGCGCTCTTGTGGTCCTGGTGCCCTCCTGGCAAAATGTGACATTAAATCGGCATTCCGATTACTGCCAGTGCACCCAGGGGACTTTGAGCTATTGGGTTTTAGATTCCAAGGGAAGTTCTATGTAGACAAGGCCATGCCTTTTGGCTGCTCTATTTCATGTTCGGCATTCGAACGTTTTAGCACTTTCCTTCAGTGGGCCTTTGTTCGCAGGTCCGGGTCTCGGTCTGTAGCCCATTACCTCGATGATTTTTTGTTCGGGGGTGAACAGGGCTCAGACACGTGCACGCGTCTCCTCACTACATTTCAGACGCTAATGCGGGAACTGGGTGTCCCTTTAGCGCCCGAAAAGACCGAGGGCCCATCTACTACGCTCACATTTCTGGGTATTGAAATTGACACGGTCGCACAGGCATCCCGGTTACCCATTGAGAAGATCACCCGGATCTCCGCGATGATTTTGGCCTTGCTAGCCAAACGTAAAGTGACACTTCGTGAGCTTCAGGTACTTCATGGCCATCTTAACTTTGCCTGCAGGGTGGTGACACCCGGCAGAGCATTTGCGCGGCGCCTATGTGACGCCATGTCTGGCCTGTTAAAGCGCCACCACAGGGTCCGACTGACCAGGGGCATGCGGGCTGACCTTTTGGTTTGGCTTACATTCCTGCGGGAATTTAATGGGGTCTCTTTCTGGAGATCCGACCTTTTGGTTTCCCCTAGATTCCAAGTACAGTCGGATGTCTCCGGCTCCCTGGGATATGGGATTTATTTTGAGGGGAGGTGGGCTTATGGCCAATGGCCTCCAGCATGGCGGGGCACGGATTGCCTCCGCGATCTTACATTCCTTGAGTTCCTTCCAATACTGGGAGCTTTGATGCTATGGGGCGAGGAGTGGGCTGACTCAGTGGTCCATTTTTGGTGTGACAATGCGGCAGTAGTGCACATTGTCAACGCTCAGACGTCTAAATCACCCAGGGTGACGGCGTTGGTTTGCCAGTTTGTGTTACGAAGCCTACACCTGAATGTGCTTTTTAAGGCCAGACATGTACCAGGCATTAATAATGATATTGCTGATGCTTTATCCCGCCTGCAGATCCCCCGGTTCCGTGCCTTGGCTCCGGAAGCAGAAGAATTCCCCTCGCCACTCCCGGCTGAGATTTGGACATTTGGCGAGGAGAGGTGAACCGGGCGATCGGCATGTCTTTGGCACCTCGCGCACGTAAGGCGTATCAACATGCTTTTGTTCAATTTAGAACCTTTTGTGTGCAACTTCAGTTGCCCGAAATGTGGCCCATTCCAGTGGAACAAGTTTTACAATTTATGGTTTATTTACACAGTCAGGGTTTGGCTCCTCGTACTATAGCATCCAGGCTGTCGGCACTGGCATTTATGGCCAAAGTGAGGGGTTTTGCTGACTGCGTGAATGATTTCCGCATATGACATGTTTTGGAGGGGTGGACACGGGAACGTGGCCGCCGCCCAGACACTCGCCACCCAATTTCACCAGAGGTACTGACCCACCTTGCACGAGGCTGGCATAATCTGTATTATGATAAGTATGAGGTGGCTCTTTTTCATGCAGCTACCACGGTGGCCTTCTTTGGAGCACTCCGCATCAGTGAGTTGGTACTACTGTCTAAGGCGGATGCGACTCGTAGGGCACTGGAACTCGACGATGTCTATGTCACAGAGTGGGGACCCCAGCTTGGACTGCGTGCAACCGCACGTATACGTTGCTACGGTAAGCGCGGAATGAGATGGCGGGAACTGTTGCCATTCCTGTTTTCCATCAGGGATGCTGAACCGCCTGATGTCCTTGTACTGCACCTCGGGGGCAATGACCTCGCCCAGGTCACTGGCCTCTCCTTAAAATTCACGATTTGCAGTGACCTAGCTTATTTGCATTATGTGTGGCCGTACACAAGGCTGCTATGGTCGGACATCGTACCGCGTCATTCATACAGGGGAGGTATTGACCTCCGTGCCCTTGACCGCGCTCGCCGCTTGGTGAACAGGGCTGTTGCCCGGTTCTTGGCAGACAAGGGTTTGGGGATGGTCATCCGACACCCCACGATTAGTTTGCAAAATTATGATCTTTATGCAGGGGATGGGGTCCACCTGTCGGCTAGAGGTATGAACCTCTTTTTGGAAGATTTGCAAGCAGGCCTGTTGACCGAGCTGACGGTCTGGGGGTGGGCAGTGAGTCTTCATAGACGCCTCCCCGTGTGGCGGGTAGCACTGTAAGGTAAAGATTTATGACCCATAAGTCATAAGTTATAATTCGGACTAGGGCATTATTCAATAAAAGTGGCCCAATGCCTTTATCCATTTACCGGTGTCTGAGTCTTTCTTTGGGGGGTGCGCCTGCAATGAAAGTGCGGTGCCAAAATGGCCGCCGCGCTCTTTGCGGGCCCCACCCCACCCGGACTCAGACATCCGGATGAGTTAGGGGGCGTGGCCACCCCTCTATAAAAGGGGTGGCCACGAGGCAGACGAGCTGCCATTTTAGAAATAGTGACGGAGAGGAGAAGTTTTTCCCTCCACCCCCTTCCTAGAGAACAGTGTGATATTTTGGTCGCTTCGGGGCCGGGTGGGAATTTTTGGCCTGAACCAAAACCTTGGTTTCTGGCTTTTTTGCCCATCCCACACTGTTGCTAGTGTTTGAGCAAAGGGGTTTCTTTGACTTTGGTCACTTTAGGCGGGTAGCACTGGTAAGGTAAAGATTTATGACCCATAGGTATCCGGCAGGTTCGCAATTGACTGGCCAATACTTAGACAGGTACAGGTGTAATAGCTTTGACCGGTCAACGACGAACCAGGCAAGGGGTGATGGCAGGAGCTTGTCAGCATGCATCACCCCGTGATTTGACGGATACACGTCATAGGGTGGGGTCAGTAGATAGTTTATTGACTCTGGTCAACAATTTGTTTGTGTCAACAAACATTGATAAAAATGGATACATTGTAGCCAATTACCATTGGCAATTTTGGGAGGAACCTTACCAGTGTTACTGCGGCCTGCTTGCCTTAAGAATTACAATTGGATGAATAAACCAATTGAAAGTTATAATTCGGACTAGGGCATTAGTCAATAAAAGTGGCCCAATGCCTTTATCCATATACCGGTGTCTGAGTCTTTCTTTGGGGGGTGCGCCTGCAAAGACTATCATTTTTGACATCCTTTCCGATGATTTAACAGAATAAACAAATATAAACTGACAAAAGTCTGATCCTGTGGCTTGGGGAGAAATGACAGTCATTCAGTCAGGACCAATTGTAGTTTAGTGCCCAAGGTCATATGCTTCTGTAGCAGAGTAAAACTGTAATAACAGCAACAACACAGTTAATCTTAAAAGCAACGTCTGCTAATTCATTGCCACTCACCAATTGTGTTGATACTTACTAATGACCTCATGGTATTCAAACGTGCAGTGATGGCAGAAATACTGATCCATGCTCCAATGGTACATGTCATGGTGTCCAGTTAATATTTCTCCTACATACAGTGTAAGAACATACTCCAAAAGTTTGTTCGTTTGTTTGCTTGCTTATTTTATGTGAGGGCGATCTGGCTGCGGCATCTGTCACCCCATTGATCGCTAGGGTTGATTCGGTTGATCTGGCTGGCTAGGCGGGTATCCCCTTCCTCCCTCACCGCTCCATGTGTTGTATTTTTGATATTTTGTAAATGTATCATATTTTCTGTTAGAAACCGCCTTGAGTCACACTTGTGCTGAGTAAGGTGGTATACAAATTTAATAATAAATAAATAAAATAAAATCTTTCTCCCCAAGGACTTCCTTCTTTACTGTCAAGAGTCTTGTAAATATTACAAAGATTAGATTCTGCTGTGCTACCATACTCTTGACAAACAATGTTTACAAGTTTGTACATCCATTCTTGTTGCCTGTCTGATGAAAACAACTGTTTTGTGGCAAAAGTGGCAAGTGTGAGTTCTATTTTAAGAAAGAATGAAGACAGCTAAGAGCATGGTCTCAGTGTATTACACAGACACTGAAGATTATTATAATGGCTATTAGTTTTACAGTTAACAATTTTCATACTGCTTCCTATATACAGTATAAGTATATCACAATATACTTATCACTTGGTTTTCAACATCTCATGTTGCAATGTGGAGGATGCACAAATGGAAAAACACTTGCATATTGCTTAATAAGGACAAAATATCAAAGGGAAATATGTCTGAGGAAGTAAGTAAGAATTTTATAATGAATGTTATTGTATATTTCTTTCAGAACTTTGTCACCTTCCTTTCCTGATGATAGGATGTGAAGAGAGATTTATCGAATTTTCTTAGAAAGGAACTAACTTATATTTATTACATTACATTAGAATAATTCAAGAAACTTACCTGAAATATTTAAGGATTATTATTATTATTACCATTTTTTGTTGACACTGAAGAGAAAGTATCATTTGATTTATGGATTATTAGAAGAAAAAGATTTAAACAGTAAAGACTCTTGTGAAGCAACAGTTTTATTTTGTCCTTATTAAGCAATATGTAAGTGTTTTCCCACCAGTGAACAGTTTCATTTGTGCATTTGGTAGTTCACCGTTCCACCCTGATTGTACAACGCAATGTGGAGGATAGCTCAATATGAATAGTAGTGAGCACAAGAGAGTAACCTGTAGACCATCTCAACTGCTGCCATTGATGTTGTCAATATTCAGACTGCCCATTGCTATGTAAAGCTTGGCATTCTTTTTTTCCTCCTGATAATGTGGGCATGATGTTTTACAGCAATATTAGAACCTATCTTGCCACAATATTCCACACACCTGAGGGTTTGTTTTTTTGTGTGTGTGGAAGAGTTGAATTAACTATATTACTTTGATATATTACCCTATAACAGGGGTTCCCAACGTTTTCCCACTAGGGGTCAGCCCCAGCCCCAACACTTCCTGCCAGGGGCACAGCTACACCCACTACTTATGTTTTCATCGCCTCCCGACACCCTGGGAAGCGTTGGAACTTGTCCAGAGACCTGAGAAAAATATGATTGCCAACGCAGCCACAGTAAGTGATGTATCATGACTTCCGGTGGTGGGGGTGGGTCTTGAGGTGCATGGGTGACTACTGTGGGCTGGATTAATGATATGTCTGGGCCAAATTAGGCCTGCAGGCCGGGGTTGGCCACCCCTGCTCTATAATATGGAGTTATTGGTGTCTAGAGGAATAGCCTCGCCCAGTTTACATTCCTGTGGTCATTTGGTTATTAATCAGTCAAATATTTGCTATCTATTTTAGCTATACATATTTGATCACTTCTTGGAAACACTACTGTTCTGTTTGACATTGTTCTTATGTGTCATCTAGTCAACTCTGAGTCTATGAAGTAATAATCTCCAGCAGATCCTGTCATTAACAGCACTTTTCAGGATTAGGATTACAGGAATTGTAGTGCAAATGGTAAATTTTTCCGATGTGTGGTCATCATAGGAAAAGTTGGCCTGTATGGTCCTGCTTCTCTTGCTAGTACTGCAGAGATGAGACTTTGGGAAATCTTGTGAATCCTGTTGGAGTGTTTACCAAAACACTTCCTTCTCTCCCATTGTGAACCTTCTCATTACAACATTTTAAAAATTCCTTCCCAAAACCATAACTGGCTGTGCTATGTAATTTGCAGTGCGGGAAAAAACAGATATAATTTTGCCTTTCATTACCCCTCCACTTTTCTATGACAGAATGATAGTAGCAATGACTGTTTTCTGTGATTAATGTAGGAGTGTGCAGGAAGGATAGAACAGAGCATGATATGCATTACTTTGCAGTACCATCAGATGTGCAATCAGTATGCAGCCAGTTCTATTTTAGAAGTCCTTCATTGAGAGGATTGAGTGAAACCATAGAAACATCTTCCATTCCCTAAGCTACCTAGTATTCACAGTCATGACAATGCTACATTTCACTATGTTTTAAGTCATCTTTATCCAACAGCAGCAGCCCTTAATTTAGCTCTTAATAATATGTGCCAGGAGATTAAGACCAAGTTGCAAATTTCAAGTGCTACCCTGGGATTTGGAGGTTAGACTGAAATCATTAATGCAGCCTCTGCTTGAACTCTTTTGATCACTAAGTATTAAATTCCTTCATAAGTGCATAAATCCTAAGAAGGAGAAGGCAGAGCCAACTGTCATATATGGCTGCTGTATCCTCCTCACCTCTCTTGCTGGGGAGCATATTGCCTCCAGTAATTGCTTTAATGAAAAATCAATATGACCATTGCCCCCTTAGTCAGATACTGGTCTTAAGACTGATATACTGGCTAAAGCTTTTTGTATTGTAACACATTATTTTGCCTTTTTATTTAGCCAAAGCATCCAGTGCATTCAAATAGCAAACTCTACTTCCCATTTACTATAGTTTATAGTCTACGTTTGATGCCATATATTCTATAAAATATATATTCTGTATTACTAAATTCTGCATTCAGTATTTTATATTTTAAGGTAAAGGTAAAGTTTGCCCTTGTTTAAAAGCCAGTCATATCCGACTCTAGGGTTCAGTGCTCATCTCTGTTTACAGCCAACGAACCAGTGCTGTCTGCATTTGCAGACATTTCCGTGGACGTGTAGCAGGCATGACAGACACACAAGTGCATGGAACACTGTTTACCTTCTCACCGAAGTAGTATCCATTTATCTACTTGCAATTTCTTGTTTTTGAACTCTTAGGTTGACAAGAGCTGGGGCAGAGATGCGAGCTCACTCCGTCGTCGTACAGTACTCGGGTCTTGAAACTGCTGACCTGCTGACCTTCCAGTCATAAAATTCAGCATCTTAACCACTAAGCCACCACAGTCCTTTAGTTTATATTTTTACAGAATATAAAATTTCCCACTTAAAAGTAGCCCAAGACCCTTTGACAGAAATCCTCTTGGATTGCGTTGCAAGTCATATTGGATAGTCTTGAAAGTGGGGATTTGGTGAGTCAACTCTTATGTAAATTCCATTGATTGAAATTAGATTCAAGACTAGTTCAACAAATTTCCACTGATTCAATGGGCACAGCAATATTGCTGTGCAACTTACTATATGAAACAACAGGATTTCAATGTTATTATATGAAACAACAGGATTTCAACAGGATTCCATCATGCTAATCCAGCTGCCTCCTTCTTTTTCTTGTATTCATGTGAGTCTGTACGTGTGCAGGGAGAGGTCCTCAGATAAAAACAAGCATCTTCATAGAACATTACAAACATAAAAGCACAAGAAGAGTCAACCTGGATCAGACCAAAGATCAATTCGAGCTGTCAAAATGTTGGATTTATCCAGGATTTCTTGTGGCAATGAAAATCAAAGATTACTTTCCATAAATGGTTTGGGAAATGGCTGAGTCTCAGTAAACTTGAGAGGTGAATTATTGACTCAGATTGTTGTATCTATCAATTATGATCAAATTTGACAGTCTTGTTGCTCAGACAAGAACTATTATTAACCCTATGTTGTGACAGCTGTTTTTGATATCAGAAATTTGTCAACTTTCTTCCTGGGAGCTGCTGGGTGAATGGTTGAATGGCTTAAATGAGCACATTTCATGTCTTAACACCCTTAAAAGCCCTTGCCCTGCCCTCGGCCCTATTCAACATCAGTTGATAGACTGAAGCCTACATAAAACATAACCGTTTGTGATATCTGTAAGCCAGGAACATGCCAGACTCCTGTTATAAAACACATCACTGATTCATCTGACAAATAGCTTGAAGGTGCAGAAAGCTAATTTATGGCCATTGAAGTTAGTACCTTTCAGTAATGGCCTTCTACATGTCCTTCACATTCCAATGTTTTGATGTCATCTGAGGTTCGGTGGAATTCTTCACATAATAGAAAGGTACAAAACTTTTAAATTAAAGCTGGACAATCATTGCTAGAAACAAAAACAATTGAATTACATTATGCAAAAACTGGTTAGTATTGTCTTTTCTTAAAACAGATGTATATTTGATTTTTAAAATATCCTTATGTACTTGTTGTGCCATCCATATAGTGAAGGTGCAGAATGTATGTTTTTAACAAGTCTGCTGGAGTGTCAAAGGAGTCTAACAGGTATGAAAAGTCAAAACATTGATTGGGAATTAATTTCATAAGCCTAGAAAGCCATATTGTTGTGCCATTCATATAGTGAAAGTGCAGAATGTATGTTTTTAACAAGTCTGCTGGAGTTTCAAAGGAGTGTAACAGGTATGAAAAGTCAAAACATTGATTGGGAATTAATTTCATAAGCCTAGAAAGCCATATTTTAATCTCCTCACTCAAAAGCTTGGCTTTGCATATTTTATAATATGTACAGTATAATGTTATGTGTAACTTCACAGCATGTGTAAAAGGGTCCTGGTGTGCAAAGCTTGTCCTTGTACTCACTACCCCCTTGTGCAAGAGAAGCCAAGTTGCTCTGAACAGGATAGTATCTTTTTGCACTATGGGAAGCCAGAGATCACATGAGAGAGAATTGTACTTCACCTGTTATCAACAGGAAACTGGCTTAGCATATGTATTACACTGTGCATTTTTGTGAATGTATTGTTAATGCATACATAGATGCTGAATGATAAGGTTGTAAGGAAGTTTCAAAGGCAGTCATTTGAAGCCTCAAAAAAGCTATTTATTACAGTTCAAGCCTTTATATATATCTTCCCACTTCTTTATGTCCCCCTCAACCAAAACAACTTTCTAAGATGCACTCTCGGCACCCATTATCTATTAAGTGGAGAAAAAGAGCATCTATACCATTGGTTCTCAATGTTTTCTTGCTGCAGGCTGGACCACGCCCCCTCAGACAGGTGAGGGGACCGGAGTCCCACTCACCTGTCTGAGGGGGCGGACACATGGTTCCTCCGCCATAAACTGTATCCGTTGCTATCATAAACTGTATCCGTTGCTATCATAAATGTTTTTATGACAGCTGCAGGTTCATTTACAGCATGTTTTCAGCTGATTTTGCCACTTTCGCCACTTCTGATGGCAGTCGTGGTGGTGGCGGTAGCGGGAACAAGGGGAGTGGGCCGCATGAAATGTCACCATGGGCAGGGCCGACCCACAGGCTGCAGGTTGCGAACCCCTGATCTATACACAATCCCAACAGCTTTTCTATGACACCTCTCACAGAGCTATTTACTGCAGGAAGGGGGAAAAGTGGGCATCTAGAGATGGTCTGCTCACTGATTCACCAGTTCTCACCCCTTCAGCAAATCCCCTAGAACAATGTTGTGAAAAACATTAGTTTCCCATATTAGGCTGGTCCCAGAAAATGCAAGAAGACAAATTCCTGTTCCCATTTGGGTTCTCTGGTGTTTTTTTTTTTTAAAAAATCATGTCAGAAACACACAAGGGTGCTTTCTTGGCTGAAAGGATTTTTACTGGAGGAACTCTGCCCAGGGGACACCCCAAATGAGGCTCCTTTCATGTCCTCAAGATCTTTTCCCACCAAAGTGGTCCCTATTGATCTACTTGCAATTTTTTGCCTTTGAACAGCTCAGTTGGCAGGAGCTGGGAGAGAGACGGACACTCATTCCGTCATGCAGTATTCGGGTCTTGAACTGTCGACTTGCCAACCTTCCAGCTAACAAGGTGAGCTTCTTAACCACTGAGCCACTGCAGTCCCTGATAATTAGGTTGCTGCATTTCCAAATCAATACTTATGTGTATTAGTGAGAAGTTCAGATCTAATTCCTTATGAGTGTAGTATTGATTATTACAGCTAATTGATATCAGTGTATCAAAGCAATTAAAGCAGTTTCACCCATAAGGGGGATTAGAGATTTTTCTATACAACAAATACATAACATTATAGAAGAGATTTCTGGAGGAATAGCTATATGTGTCTGTAATTTGTTGTAGAAAAAGCCACAAAGAATCTTGATATATTTTAAATACAGATGTGTTTTATTTGGTATAAGGTTTTGTGGATTGCTGTCCATTTTTTGAATGTGACAGAAGATGATGCTGAAAAAATGGCCTACAGCCTATAAAACCTTATGCCGTGAAATTCTTTACTGATCCCCCCCCTCCCCCAGTTATAGAAGAGGGGCAAGGTAAGCCTAATAAATATTTGATCTTGCAATGAAAATGCATTTATCAGGACTATAATGTTTTGAGAATTATGGCATGGAATAATAGAACTTCATAAGAAATATTACATTGACAAAATAAACAGAAATATATACAGATTATACAATCAGGGACAAAAGAAAAGTCACAAATACTGAATCAAATTCAGTGGCAGTTTCAGCTTTATAGTGCAAAATCAAAGGAAAAAGTTTGTGCTCATCTCTCAAGCACTAAACATTAAATTGGAAGAGGTAAGGCTAAACTTATGGAGAGCAGAAACAGCACACTTACTGAATGGATGAATGAATGAATGAATGATGAAGAGTGTTTCTCCCACCAAGATCAGATTCTGGCTGGACCAACTGGAAGTCACATAATAGACTTCAAAGTGAATTAGGAAGATCAAAGAATAATCAAATAAAATGGGGCTACTTGCACACAGGACAAAATTTCCGTGAATGTAGAGAGATCACATCAATGCAACATGTTTTGTGTGTAATCTCATAAAGACCAGGTAAATACCCTTCTAACAATAGGATCTTTTATCTAGATTCAGTTTCAGTTTATTGCAACAAAAAAGAAGAAGCAATTAGCGCTTAGTGCACTCTCTGGGTGGTTCACAAGTTAATTAGCATTTTGCCCCCAACATGCTGGGTACTTATTTTACTGACCTCAGAAGGATGGAAGGCTGAGTCAACCTTGAGCTGTCGTCAGGCTTGAACTCACAACTTTTTGGTTGCAGTACAGCAGTTTAACCACTGTACCATGAGGGCTCCTCATCCAGTACATTGTCAATGCTAGCCAGTGTTTAATGATCTGTACAGTATCATATGCGGATGAAGAAAAGGAGATAGAGCTACTGTATGTATCATTCACATGTTGATAACGACAAATTCCAAATCTTCATATGACTTCTCCCAGTGGCTTCACATAGATATTAAAAATGCATTGGTGAAATGGCCAACCTTCAAGGGACTCCATAGCAGAGGTAACAAGGGATGGACATCATCTCCCCAAGCTGTACCATCAGAGATTGGTCATTGAAGAAGGACTGGCACCATCAAAGAACAGGACCCTCAAGTTCTAAACTCAATAGCTACCTCAGATACCATGGTTGATCGTCTGCCAGGGAGAACAGACTTGGGCCAGGTGCAGACTGAGACCCCTGGCTCAGGGCATTCTTAAGCTCAGGTGCAGGCAGAACCAGACTGGGCATAGGGAGTGCCCAGGGCCGCCATTAGGGCAGTACTACCAGTACTGCTGTATAGGGCCTGGAGCTGACAGGGGCCCTGCTGCCGCCGGCCATAACTGTGTCTCGACAGAGAAAAGTATGTGTGTATGTGTGGTGGGCAATAGGATTGCTCAGTATGGGGCCCAGAAATTTCTGGGAGTCAAAGGAGGGCTGGATCACAACAATTTGGGGTGCTAGAGTCTACAAAGTTACAGCCTGCCCAAATGTTTGCTCATCCGGGCCAGGTATCCTGCATTAATCAGCCCCCAAGGTAATAAAGTCCCAAGGTTGGTCTTATGGTAGAATGGAGATAAGGAGGTCTCCACTCGCAACCAACTACAAATGTAGCACTTCTCAAGGCCGTTTGGACATCACTCCCCCCTTTTTTAATATTGCTCTTAACCCTTTCAGGGCAGGTTCTTCAATTAAAACCATCTGTTGCAAAATTTGGTTTCATTGAAATGGAACTTATCATGATTTCTTTTTGTTGGAAAGATACACTCCCCCCCCCCCAAGTAAAGACATATTAATGATGAATGTAATTTCCATTTAAAGAAACAATTTCATATAAAAGTATGTATTCTGAGAACTACAAGAAAATAAATACATTTTATTCAGGTTCAAGCCTGTCTTGTAGGCAGAATACACTAAATTCAGTGAAAGACATGTCTATTTCAGTTATTGCAACTAAGGCAACTGAAGAGGAAACCATGACTTACAGAGCATTCACTGGGGTGTGTCAAAGGAGCTATATTTAATCAAATCCACTATAACATGTGAAATATATTTGTTCTACTATGTTGTCATTATATGCTGTCAATTTACATCCAGTTTATTGCAACCCTAACAAATATCTGAGCTGTTCAAGGAGTGATTTTACCATTATCCCTCCCTCTGTGTTGTTGTATCCCCCCGATTCCCTTTTATTCCCTTTTATTCCCTTTTATTCCTTTAATTGGGGTGGGGGGTAGTAGGGTGGGGAAGTGGGTGGGCAATTTGGGATTTTTAAATCTGTTTTTATATGTTTTTAACTGTTGTACGCCGCCCTGAGTCGGGTTCCCCTGATTGGGCAGCATAAAAATTTAAAAATTAAATTTAAATTAAATTAAATTAAATTGTCACTCTCAGTGAGTTTCGGTGGTCAAGGAAAAATTTGGTTCTAGTCCAAGAATCTGCCCACTACGGTATACTACACTATCTCTTGCCACATACTGTATTGTGAAAATATGTCAAACAGATAACAATATGTTATTATTTTATTGTGGTAACTAGGTGGTGAAACAAGAATTCTCCAGTTTAAATGTCACTGAAAGTGACTCAGTTGTTGGTGGCTGTCATTCAGCTACAAGTCTGCAATACCAGGCATTCTACGGATGAATTAGAATCATGGCAACTTGGCCCAGGTCTGCAATGCCAGTGGCCTTCTGCCACATTCCTCATTAGAGCTCCAGAAAGGCATGGGAGAAAACAGCAGTAGGACCCCAGACACCAGAGCTCCCCATAAACCTACTGAGCAGCCTTCATTCTTCTAACCTATCCTACAAAGTTGTTGTATGGACAAAATTATAGCATACATATATGAAAAGTGACCTGAAGAGCCCTGGTGGTGCAGTGTTTAAACTGCTGTATTGCAGCCAGAACATGATGAGTTTGATCCTGATGGGGATCAAGGTTGACTCAGCCTTTGATCCTTCTGAGGTCAGTAAACTGAGTACACAGCATGTTGGGGACAAAATGCTCATTACTCTGTGAACTGCCCAGAGAGTGCACTAAGTCATATGGGCCGGTATAAAAGTATAATTGCTATTGCTATCCAAAGTGTTGAATGATAACAATGACAGTCATGAGGGTGAGGATGATATAAATTCTACATTTTAAAAAATTGTGCAAGACACTTTTCATTAGAAAGAGTTTAGTTAGAGTTCCATGTATGTGAGAGATCCTGGAAATATTGTATTGCAGACTCAAAAGAGCTATTGGGTTTTTAAGCAAGGAAACCACCAAAAGAGAAAATGTAATTTCAAAATCCTTAGCTTATTTTTAATTTATAGTCCTTGGAAGGGGGAAAAAGAGCAGCTAGCCCAATCATTTATATGCTCGGGCAAAAGCTATACATCTATATAAAAGTACAGTGATATATTTCCGTTGCTAGTTTAATGTGCTGCTCTGTGCCCTGTGTGTTCTGATTCATTGGAGAGCAGCAATCATGTCGACAGGAGCTGTTCTTCCGTTCCTATCAGCGACAACTAAAGGCCAATTCAAGGTTGTGGTGAGGTCATGAATCTCACACAGTCACTGATAGAACAATTTCCCTTCTACACGACACTGTCAGGGGGGGATACACTGGGGATATATGGTCAAAACGGCTGCTGATATCTCTATCTTCTTGCTCTTTACTCTCTCCACCCACCCACCCACTTCTCTGCTATGAGTGGCCTTGGGAATATGGGCTTGGTAGGAAACTGGGACTCATTCTGATAGCCTGTTAGTAGTAGTCAGCTTTATAAATCTCTTTCTGCTCTTGTGCTTGCTTTAATAGCAGCTTGACATACATACATGCATACACCAGCTGGTGCTTAGGTTCATTTCAAGGGTAGGGGACATGTGGCTTGCTATATGTTGTTGGATGATAACTCACGCCATCACTAGCCAACAGAGCCATTGAGGAGGAATGCTAGGAGCACCAGCTCAACAACATCTGCAGGACTACCACCCCCTGGTTTATTTCCATGCCAAGAACAAGTTTGGGGACAAATTTCTGCATAGACTACTGACAGCATGTCAACACAGGGCACTTGTCCAACTTTCCCTGCACTCATGATGTTGCTACTATATCCCAGTGTCCGCACAACATGACAGAGGTAAAGCAGGACAAAAATATATCTCGCTTTCTGGGTTGTTTCATACTAACCCTAGGTGGAGGTGCATTTATGTTCTTCTTTGCTCTGGATTTCTGTGTTGCAATATCTGGTGTATGCAGAGAGGTGGGTTCTGAAGAGGACCCAATGCATCCTTCTATTACCCAGATACAAATACCTTCCTCATGGGTGCATGCCCATTTTTTCTTATTGTTACATGCTGTCAAGTTGTCTCTGACTTATGGCAACCTTACAAATGAGAGATCTCCAAAATGTATTGTACTCAACAGTCCTTCTCAACTACTGCAAGTTATAGTTTGTGATTTCCCTTAGGAACTCAATCCATCTTGTGTTTGGTCTTACACCTTTCTCAGTATCATTGTCTTTTTCAGAGTCTTGCCTTATGATGTGCCCAGAATAGGACAGCTTCAACATCATAATGATTGCCTCCAGAGACAGCTCAGGGATGACTTGCTCCAGGACCCACCTGTTTGTCTTTTTGGCAGTCCAGGATATCCACAAAGCTCTTCTCCAGCACCACATTTCAAATGAACAATTTTTTTCCTATCAGCTTTTTTTTACTGTCCGGCTTTCACGCCCATACATGGTGATCAAGTACACAATAGTGTGGATGATCTTGATCTTGGTCTCCACTAATATGTCCTTACACTTGATGATCTTTTCTTATTCCTTCATTGCTGCTCTTCTGAGTCTCAGTCTTTTCCTGATTTCTTAACTGCTTTCACCATTTGGACTGATGATTGAATCTTGCTATACAAAATAGTTAACTTTCACTATGTCTTTATTGTCAACCTTTAAATTGTACAGTTCTTCTGTAGTCATGATTTTTGGCTTCTTAATTTAACTGCAGTGGCTCAAGTGGCTAAGACGCTGACTGGGAGGCGGAAGGTCAGCAGTTCAATTCCTGAGTACTGCAGGATGGAATGAGCTCCCGTCTTTGTCCTAGCTCCTGCCAACCTAGCAGTTTGAAAGCAAGAAATTGCAAGTAGATAAATAAGAACCACTTCAGTGGGAAGGTAACAGCGTTCCGTGCGCTCTGGTGTCTAGTCATGCCTGCCACATGACCACGGAAATGTCTGTAGAAGCAGACAGCGTTGGCTCTTCAGCTTTGAAACAAAGATGAGCACTGAACCCTAGAGTTGGATACAACTAGCTTTTGAGCAAGGGAAACCTTTAATTTAACTGCAGCCCTACTTTAGAACTTTCTTCTTTCACTTTCATTAATAGTCATTTCAAGGAATTGTTGTTTTCTGTAGTAAGATAGCGTCATCAGCATATCTTCAATTATTCATATTTATTACACCAATTTTCACACCTCATTCATCTGAATCTAGTCTTGTTTTCTGAATAATATGTTCCACATACATATTGAAAAAATAAAAGAATAAAATGCATCCTTGTCTGACACCTGGACAAAAAGATTAATATATGGTGTGGTAAGGCAAATCAAATATTGGGACACTTAGCTCTGCTCTTAAAAAGCAACACCAATCAACACAAAGAAACACTCCATACAAAGCATATTCATTCCCAGCTTATGTTACCAGTGCCAAACATGGACACTTACAACAAAATATAAGCAAAAGTTGGTCACCACAGAAATGAGATGTCTGATAAAGGCTGCTGGAATGACTAGAAGGGATAAAATAATGAATGAGGTTATAAGGGAAAGAATTGGAACAGAACCAATCTTGCACTACATGCAGAGATAACCAAGTAGTTTGCCCATTTGGAGAGAATGTCTTGGAATTCCATACAAGGCATATGTGGAAAGATGAGAAGGACAAAGACCATGAGGCAGACCCAAAGGAAGGTGGAGAGATAACTTTAAAGAAATATCAAAAGAACACCAAAGAACACCTACGGAGACTGCTAGAAGTACCAGAACAAGAACCTTGCATCTCCCTCAACATCTGATGGGGTAAAAGAGGAAGCAAAAAAGAAGTCTGACACCTTTGCCCATAGGAAACTAGTTTGTCTCTCTGTATTCTGTCCTAATGGTAGCTTCTTGTCCAAAGAATAGGACAATCAAGTGTTGAGGCACCCCCATTTTCCCCAAGAACCACCCATAGTTTCTGATGAGCAACACAGTCAAAAGCTTTGCTGTAGTAGTCTATAAAACACAGGCTGCTCTTCTTCTGAAATACTTGACATTGTGATCTCAGGTGCCGCTTCCTTTTCAAAATCCAACTTGAACATCAAGCATTTGTTGCTCCATAGAAAGAGCTTTGCTTGCATGCATGGGCAATTAGAGCAATGGTCCTAGTTACTGCACTCCTTGAGATCTCCTTTCTTGGAGTCTGGAATGTATGTTGAGCATTTTTAGTCTATTGTTTTGTTTTCCATATTTGTTTGCACATTCTTGTTAGTACTGTTTTACATATTTAATCTCTGTGGCTTGAAATAATTCTATTAGTATTCAATCTACCCTTGGTTACAAATCTAGGTTTAAATTTCCCATGTATTTCCTGGATCTTCTGGAAATAGTCTCTTGTCCCACCCACCCCCCTTTTTTATTGTTCTCTATTTCTTTGCACTGTTTTTTATAATAGTTCTTTTTATCTCTATATGGCAGTTGCTGAAAAATGGATGCTCATACTGCAGTGAAAAACAAATGCCCACACTGCTGTGATATATTCAAATCTTTAATTTTTTTTTAAAAAACTACCAGAATGACCAAAGAGATTTTATTTTTATTTAATTTAATAATTTAATTTAATAGTCATATTTATATATGCCTCCCACTCAGGCAGAACCCGACTCAGGGCGGCATTACAACAAGTTCTAAAAACACATAAAAACACTTTAAAAGACCCATATCCCACCCACCCATCCCACCCACTATAAAAAGAAGAAGAAGAGAGAGTTCTTAATTGTTTACATAAGCCAGCAGGCGGGGACCGTGTTCCCATTCGGGCCCCACACCTGCCCTGCCAGCCAGGTCTTCAATCCTTTCCTGAAGGGCAGCAATTCTCTTTGAAGTCTTAGATCTGTTGGCAGGAGGTTCCAGAGAGTTGGTGCGGACACGGAGAAGGCCCTCCTTCGGGTGCTGGATAGATGTGGACCCCTAGCTGATGGCACTATTAGAGAGCCCCTCCGGTCCGCTTTGGTTGGACGGGCAGACACTCTTAGGACAATGCGGTCTCTAAGGTATCCTGGCCCACTGCCATATAGGGCTTTAAAGGTCAAAATCAGCACCTTGAATTGCACCCGGAGACAAACTGGTAACCAGTGCAGCTCCCGAAGTAGCGGTGAGGCCTGGGCATATCGCCCACATCCCATCACCACCCGGGCTGCCGCATTCTGGACCAGCTGCAGCCTCCGAATGGTCGTCAAGGGCAGCCCCATGTAGAACGCATTACAATAATCTAGTCGGGAAGTGACCAGAGCATGGGTGACCATAAGCAAGGAGCCCCGGTCCAGGAGCGTGCGCAACTGGCGAATCACCCGAAGTTGGGCAAAAGCCCTCCTGGCCACAGCCGCTACCTGTTCTTCTAGCAGCAGCCGCGAGTCTAGAAGGACCCCCAAGTTGCGCACTGGGTCTGTCTGGGGCAAAACAGCCCCATCCAGTACCAAAGATGGTAACTCCCTGAATAACACGGGGCCCCTTATCCACAGCCACTCTGTCTTGCTGGGATTCAGCCGAAGCCCATTGGCTCCCATCCAGACCCCAATGGCCTCCAGGCATCCGGATAGGATTTCAACAGCATCACTGGGGTCCCCACGGGCCAAGATGTACAACTGAGTGTCATCTGCGTACTGATGGTACCGCACCCCGTGGGAACGAATGATCTCACCCAGTGGCTTCATGTAGATGTTAAATAGGAGAGGAGAGAGCACCGAACCCTGAGGCACCCCATACTTGAGAAGCCTAGGGCTGGACCTCCCACTCTCTAACCACACCAACTGGGTACGGCCCTCCAGAAAAGAGGAAAACCAGGACAACACGGTGCCCTGGATCCCCAGTCTTTTGAGTTGTTCCAGAAGGATACCGTGGTCGACGGTATCGAAGGCCGCTGAGAGGTCAAGAAGAGCAAGGACGGATGGATAACCCCCGTCCCGCTCCCGCCAGAGATCATCCATCAGTGCGACCAATGCTGGGCCTGAATCCTGATTGAAAGGGGTCTAGATAATCCACTTCCTCCAGGACACTCTGCAGCTGGCGCGCCACCACCTTCTCCAAAACCTTACCCAGAAAGGCAGGTTGGAAACCGGCCTGTAGTTGTTAAGGACAGCTGGGTCAAGAGAAACTTCAGAACAACAAGTAACAGCGCCACAGTGTGGATATGTCTTTAGTTCCAGCTGCTTTATCATCTACATTGGAACCTCGAGATATGAATAACTTGACTTACGAAAATCTCATGATATGAAAGGAAATCCCGAAAAAACAATGCTTTCAGATACAATTTTTTTTGAGATACAAAAAAGTTTTCCTATTGAATTACATGATATGCAGTGGCCTCTAGTGGTCATTTCTGGTAATGCATTGTGTTTTGATGTGATTTTTTTTCGTAATACGAAATGACCCGAGGAACAAATTAATTTCATATCTCAAGGTACCATTGTATTTCTGGTTACAATTTCATGTGCTAGTTAAGATCTCTAAAGCTTTGTATGACTTTGATCCAGCCTAACTGAAGAACCATATTCTATTATATGAAGTAGCTTGGGTTTTAACATTTGGACAATAAGCTCTTCTCTGCATTACCACTACCCTCAAAGCAAAAATTGGGAGAGTCATATGGGGAAAATTAATAAACCATCACCCAGAGTTCAACTAAATGCATATGGGGACATTTATTTAGACTATTTCTAAGTGATCTCTTTTAACACAAAGCCCTTTCAAGTCACTCAAAATATGACATTAACTTGATAAAAGGCAGTGATAATAATATAACATTACCTCATAACAACAACAGCAGAAGACAAAAACATTAGCTATGAATTGAAAACCATTGCTTTCCAGAAAATCATGGAAAATAAATGAGCCTTAAGGATTTCCTTCAAAGTTGAATAGAACTCAAGAACAAGTTTATGAAAGCTAAGGAGAACATGCACAAAGCTAAGTAGAACAAAGCTATGGAGAATATGAGATGGAGGGACAATACACACTGAGAAAGAAATTATAGAATGATTTGTATTCTTAAAGCCAACAAAGAAGAGGCTCAACCACTGTGGGTTTGGGCTTTTCCATTTCTTACACCCCAACCCCAACCCCAGCCCAAAAGAGAGAGGGAGGGAGAGAGGGAGAGAGAGAGGGAAGAAAAATCACGAAAAAACCTTGCTAATTATATAACAGATAGATAGCTAAGGATAGATAGATAGCCAAGGGTTCCTTTCCAAACATGGAGGTAGCTTTGTATGTGTCTCCCAAGGATCAACATAAGATTCAGGCAGAAAGTAATCAGTTTCATCATGGGTGCACAGAGTAAAGCTGTAGAATGCAAGAGGAGAACAATATGCATATTTTGAGTGTACATCATTAATCTTGATGGAGGCCGATGAATGCTAATGGATGACTCTGTAATTGCAATATATTTCCCTAGGGGTTTCCCCCCTGTGTTTCCTATATTCCTCATCCATGCTCTTCATATGCCAGTTCTATGGCTGTCTGGATAACTTGTTTAGAAGCTTGGTAAAATAATAAGGTATCTCCACATTATGGCGATCTTATTCCTTCAAGGAAAGTGTAATCCATTCCTTTGATATGTGTTAATGAAGGATAGTTACGGCAGGCCCGCTGTTTCTTGCTCTGAGCACCTAAATACCAGCCTACTCTACCTCCCTATTTGAACATTTCACTACCAAATAGGCAGATCACAGTTCACTTCTAGGCATGTCTGCTCGGGGATGAAATACCAGTTCAAATCTTCTGCTGTCAAAACACAGAACTATTTTATATCCTCTTTTTCAATACTATAACAGATGACAGGAGAAGATTGTGGCATAGATGAGGCATTCTTATAGGTGTCAGCTTTTTCATTTTTGTGCTAATTAAGAGTATACAGACTTACAAATGCCCCAAGTTACATAAAATTCGACTTACATAATGATTTTGTGCTAAAACCATGTCCCGATTTACATAAATGTCCTGATTTACATAAATTTATGTAGCATGATTTCCTATGAGTTTGTTTCCAGTTACATAGAAAAAATAATTTTTCCTATGGGTTTACTTCAAGTTACATAAAAAAATGATTTAAGCAAAAGCCTAAGGAACGGACTTTTTGCGTAAGTAGGGGTTTTACTGTAACTCAGTGGCCACCACGCTCAATCTTATTTCCATGGAGGTGCCATGGAATGAAAAGGAATGGCTTAAAACAGATTAAAAAGTCCCTTTCTGTTTTCATTTGACTTCCCACAATGATCAAGCAGATATTTGGGGTGGAAACTTTCTGTCCTTTCCTGCTTGTTCTCTTGCAACTGATACTCAGTTGCCTAGCACCTCTGAACTTGTAGATGTTATGGCTAATAATCTCAAAGAACCGCCACTTCCTCAGTCAAAGTATCTAATATCCTTTCAGATAATGATAAAAAAGCAAAAAGCAAAGGAGGACTTGAAAACATGCAAAAGGAATATATAAGTGGAAAATTCAGATGAAATATACTTAATGCAAGTAATAATGTAACATTAAAAGCACAAACAACTGAAAAATCTGAATCTATTTTTATCTATCCACTTATGATATAATAGGCTAAAATCCTATTGCTGTTGCCGAGTGAACTAATTTACTCTGCATTGTATCAGTGGGGATTTGGCGAGTCAACATTGATCCAAAGAGGTTTACTCCAAATGCGACTTACTAGTTAAAGGAAATAGGTTTATTTGAATCAATGGAAATCACAGAGGGGGCATGTCACCATATCCCTACTAATTTAATGGATCTACTCAAGTGCAATTTACTACATTAAGCAGCAGGATTTTGGTAATTGTAGATCATGTTATTTTGCATCGGTATACAGTGTATCCATTTTTCAAATTTATATTATTCTGTAAATTTTTATTTGTGTTTTGGCTTACTATTTTAAGAGAAGCCTCTCTCTTTCCTTTCACAACACAATAGCTGTTTAATACAATTGAAGCAATAAAATGGGAAGTCTGTGATTTGTCTTTAATATTTCATAGGTGTCTAGTAACTGAGGACTGGGAAAATGAGAGACAGTATTGTCTAAGGCCACCAGATAAGCTCATGGCACAGATAATATTTCAAACAAAATTCATTGTTAATTCTTAGCAGCATTCTTTTTGTGCAATAACTGATAGCATTTTTAAAAAACCAAAATCAAAACTAATTGTAACACATCATAAATAAGGAAAATTGTATTTTAAGCGCCCGGCATAAAATCCCACATTTGTCAAAATTCATGGTCATATCTAGCTAACTGACATATGATCTTAAAATTGAAAGTTATCTCATTTTATTGCAGATGTTAATGAGATATAGTCCCTCAATATGGCTGAATCCTTCCTCTTCATTTTATTTTATTTTCATTTATGTGGCTTTCACTGAGAATGGGAAAGTTAATCTTTTGGAATGGAATTCCCCAAATCTCTCAGCCAGCATCCTCTGATTCTGGGAGCTGTAGTCCAAAATACTAACTTTTCTAAGAGTTAATTGGACATTACTTGAGTGTCACTGCACTCAATTCAGGTGCACAGTCACTGCATTCAACTTTTAGCTGGCAATTAACAAGTCACCGCTGGGATTCTTGAGGCTGTTCATTCTCATTGGCATACTCACGAGAACACATTCATGAGTTACTAGGGAGGCATATTAATTGATAGCTAGAAGTGACTGGATGTTATGTTCTTTATCGTCCATCTTTATAAGACAATAACAGGATTTCAGCAATCAAAAGCACATGTCTTTCATCTCTTCTTTACTAAATAATTTCCTCCAGTCAAGTCTGTAGTGAAATCTGTCACAGACATACATTATGAAAGGAATAAGACTGGCAGAAATTTTTGCACATGGCCTGCAATCTACATTGTGAATGTTTCTCTAAAACTGAAAGGCATCTTCAACTTCTTTTTCCCCTCACAATAACTTTAAAAAGTAAATTATCAAGTGTTTTATTTCAAGCCTATCTCATCATAAATTGGGCAAACAAATAAAAATAAATAAATAACTACCATGAAGAAATGACTGCTAACAATACATCCTCCAGTTACACAGGCTCATTTCCAATCACCTTGTTCAGAATAAAATACATTTGCAATCATGGTTTCTACCTTCATCTGGAGTCTAATTAAATTCAAAGTACTTTGTCTTAAACAAAGCTACAGAAGGACTAAAGGTACAATCCCATATCCACTGAACTGGGAGATAGCCTCACAGACTTCAGTGTGACTTATTTTTGTATAGGATTACAGTGTGATATCCGTTAATCCAAGCAATTCCAGTTAACTGAACTGTAGTTCGGGCACTTAAATGACTAGGTTAGCTAAACATTGGCCCAGTACTGATAGCCTGGATAGGACTCATATTGACTACCCACTATGCATCATTGTTTGTAGAGTATACCAATTCAATTAGGTAAAAATGCACTTATCTGGCTGTAGAACCAGACATTGGGTGTTCAATTTCACTTGTTAATCCCCCCCCAAAAAAAGCCAGCCTATGTAGTCATAGGCAAGCTGCACAGTCCAGAAGTACCCCCATAAGAAGGGAAAGGTAAACCACTTTCTGAATACGATACTCTACTTTAAAAACCCTGGGAATGGTCACTATGTCAAAATTGACTTGATGGCAAACCATTATTAAAATGTATGTAAGTATGATAAATACCCTATGTCTGCAGCCTCAAAATTTTAATATTCACTTATGAACTTCTACATATACTATGTACTTTTTAGATGGGAATAAATTAATTCATACATCATCTATACATATAAAACAGAGGTGTCGTGCTGTATAGCATTCATACACGCCAACACCCCTGCATTGATTGCGCAGGGAACTGCATGCCCACCTACCTGGCACTCCTGAGTTGTCTGGCGTGGGAGACCGGCAGCCCATTTCGGGGTCTGTAACACCGAAAACTGGCCGCAAAGCCCCCCGGCAGCATAAAATGCCCGAGGAGGCACTAATGCACATGCGCCAGAATCCTGCATTAGCACCTCCCCCTCACTGGCAGCATGAAATGTCCAGGGAGCCAGCCCTGCCTGGACTGTCAGGTGGGCGATGGATGCGGACAACCAGGTATTGCCAATGAGGTGGGGAGCCAGGGGGCCGCAGGCCTCTCCTTGGCCTGGGTTGGGTCCCCCACCCGGGTAGCGGCAGTAGGGTTGGCTGGGGCCTGGGGGGAAACCGGGCCCGGGTCTCTCCTCGGGCCGCATTGCATCCCCCACCTGGGCAATGCCAGGTACCCCTGCTATAATTAACATTAGAAAAGAACTCTATTAGCGAATATTTTTTTATATGAATATATGCAATATGCCAGTTCACTGTGTTTCGTATAAATGAATCCCTGTGCTGTCTTTGGATGAAATTATATGCCAACATATCTTGATGATATCGATTTGGGAAAGAGTTATCTTAACACACTGTGTCACTGTGAATGGGTAATCATATTTAAAAGAGTAGACTACTTGTGGCCCTGCAAGTCTTGTTGAATTGAACATCCCATAGTCCTTAACTGCTGGCTGTGGACCTGCAAAGTCCAACACTGGGAGGGCTACTGGTTGGAACAACTGATTCAGATAAACAATGCAGCATTGTTTCCCTAGAGCTTTTCACAGATGTTTCTCTGGCTTACCTGGGGGAAGGTCTAGGAAGTGGCTACTCCTGCTTCTATGGTTTTCCTTTCAGAGTCATGCAGGACAAAAAGATTCTGGTCATTATGCTTTAAAACGGAAATAATTTCAGTTTTGAAAGGCCTACTGTTTCTTTAGGGATTGCGGTGGCTCAAGTGGTTAAGAGTCAAGACGCTGAAGTTGATGGCTGGAAGGTCAGCAGGTCAGCAGTTTGAGATCCACGTACTGCACGATGGAATTAGCTCTGTTCATCTCTGTCCCAGCTCTTGCCAACCTAGCAGATTGAAAGCAAGAAATTGCAAGTAGATAAATAGGTACCACTTTGGTGGAAAGGTAAACAGCATACCATGCACTCAGGTGTTGAGGCATGCCTGCCACATATCCATGGAAATGTCTGCAGACATTTAAAAGCTCTTTGGCTTTTAACAGAGATGAGCACTGAACCCTAGAGTCGGATACGACTGGCTTTCAAGCAAGGGCAACCTTTACCTTACTGTTTCTTTCTCTAGTTTTTTTAAAAAATGTAACTTATTGGGAAACTATAAAATAAAATATGTTTGCACAGATTAACTGGGTTACCTTTTCAAAAACTGTAAAATTAAAGCTTACTTAAATGATAGGGAGATTTCCAGCATATTTCTTCTTCCCAAAAAAGAAAGGAAAGTGCCCCTAAATCAGAACAGCTGGTAGTTCCAGATTGTCCCCCCCACCCCCACCCCAAAAAAGTGGAAACTTAGGAGAGTTTCTGATTCGACATGAGAATCCACAACTACACCCAAATGATTAGGCTTTTGTATTAGAACAACTGGGTTCATCTTAACACTACTGCTGTCCACATGGGAATTTTAAAGTAGACTGCTGTGTTTTGCAGCTGGAAATCTGTAACTTCAAATAAGAAGCGAAACATTTGTATACATTGCTAAAAGCCTCTCCAAGGTAGGGTATTATATAAGCCCTCTGAAGCATGGAGGGGAGCAGGGAATCTCCCCCCCCCCTAGTGCTACATTATAGGAGCTGTCTCGGAGAATCATTTTCATCAAACATGATCAAACTCTGGATATGATTTGTGAGCAGATGTGTGTGTAACATAAGTCAGTGAACTTTATGTATCTGAATGACCGGGTGATAAAAGGCAGTTTTAAAATAGCTGCAATTTTAGACATCCACAAGCCTTTTAAAAACAAAAGACCTCTCTTGATTAGAAAATATGCTTTAATTGGCTGAACTAAAGAGGAGGTGCAAGCATTTTTAAAAATAATTCCACCTTAAAATATTTGAAACCCATTTGTTAACATATTCAGCCATTACCAAGAATTAATTCACACCACAGTATTCCTGCCTTCCTCCCAGCCTCTGGATCAAGCCATATTACTTGCACTTCAAGGAAAAGAGATTCCTATTAAATCCTCCAATGTTATTGGAACACTACAAATGCCAGATGGCTTCAGCTGTTACAATGAAAGGGTTGATACTCGTATTCACTTTCCATGTTGTTGTTATAATGGCCTATACATGCATGTAGAGCATTCCTCAAAGTTATTTGTATGTATTCCCACATTCAGCTCTAAAGCTAATTCCACACCCATTTTTGTCACTGTACTATAACAGACAGGGCCACTTATTGTAAATGAAGAGGATGAATAACTATCACCCAGACTCTGTAGTGTGCTCCATATCTCTCTGCTTCTCCTTACCCACCCACCCCCACTTTTGCTTAAAAACTTAACATTGAATTATGCCTGCATAACTTCACAACAGGATTCCAACCATTATATATTAATGAGATACTTTTCACTACTGACTTATAGCCAAAAAGTTATTTTCTTTGGTAGCACTCTAGCTTCATAGCAACCACCTTCCTGAAAACAAAAATCATTGCATTGAGCTTCAAAGAGCCTAACCAGTAGGCTGAAATCCTTTTGCTCAGTGTAATAAGCCACAACTAGAGGAACCAAGTAGAGTAGGCCCATTGAATCACCAAAGACATAGTGACTCAACTCATCTGTATGTTTCATTGTTTCAATGGGACTACTCTAGTTGTGACATAGTATGCTAAGCAGCAGGATTTGCTTCACAAACTTTGCTCTATACAAGTGGTGCAGCTTCTATGCTAGTGGGAAGTTTCTGTCACAAGCTGCGACAAAGAACTTGTTGTTTAAACATGGCCATGATATTAATAGCAGCAAAAGCCTCAGAATCAAGCTTAAACAAGAAGCCTCAGAACCAGATTTAAATAATTTAGAAAAGAGAAAACAGAGCTTAATTAAAAGAAACAATGAGAATTAGAGATAAAAGGAAATTGATAAGGAGCTGAGGATAATAATTAAGGCTGTTAGGAAGGAATCAAATAAAGAAATACTGAGAAGATTTGAAGAAGGCTAAGAGTTAGGTAGGTTTGAGGGAGAAAAGCCATTTCAGGCACAGTTTTTGAAAAGGCAGAAGGAACAAAATTAGGCTGAGAAACCAGAAACAAAGTGGTGAAGCAGATGAGTTGAGCAGGATGTAAGGAAACAGAGTGCCAAGGAAAAATGCAGCAGTGAAAATATAAAACCGAGAACCCTAAGAAAAATATAGCAAATGGGCAGAGAGTCAGAAAGTCCAATCAGGAACTATGCAAGGATGAAGATTACTTTTTAAAACTGGAGCTAAAGAGGGTAGAAGAGAGATGCTTTTAGATTTTAAAGCACACATGGGAGTCCACAGTCACTTCTAAATGGCACAATCTGCATCTAGCTTTAATTGTTTTGTGATTGAATTGCATTTTGTGAGCTCTCCCCTCCATTTTTTTTCATAATTCCATCACATTTTTCTTTAAACACAGTGGCTGTGCTAGTCAAAAACTTAATCCTGTTGATGATTTACATGAGCCTGATGACTCTGATAAATGAACGCAGATATTGTTTACTAGTGCAGTTACGAATGTTAACATTTAAGATGAGCATCTGATCTCACTTTCCTAATGAAGAGGAGAGGACCACTGGAGCATTCAGAGTGTTGTTCAGAAGACACAGGCCTTCAGCATGCATTTCAAGTTTTACAAGGACAGTGTTCCTCTCTGTGTTTCAGAAGGCAGAATAAATTTAAACTGCTGCTGCTCATTGATTTATGTTCTTTATACCAGACATGCCTTTTTATTAAAGAAAGCAGATATTCAATAGTGTTAACTAGTAATGGGAATTGACTTTTCGCTAATTGCACAGAGGCTGGCATTAATACACTTTAATAGAACCTGGGGCTTGTCTACTTCTGATCAATCCTGAAGGGGTCCCCCGCCCACTCCCCCTTTTGGCAACTTGCCATGCTCAAAGTATTCTAGCAACAAGATTGCAGGAGATAGTTTGGCTTTTTAAAAAGAAACCCATCCATTTAATAGGACAAGGGCCATTACTTGATGGAATAAGCTAATTAATGCAGAAGCTTCATTTCATGCATTGACTCTTGATGGATCATCCTTCCCATAGGTACATGATACCAGCTTTCATCTTTTTTGCATGAAAAAACACAGGCTGTTTACCTGTGGACATATCTATAGTATAATCAATGGGATTTGCATATGCATAGATGCATGGCTGCGTTCTACATGTCCATCAAATTAGACCAATTTGGTGAAAGGAGGCTTCCAGCCTGCTTCTTATGACTTCGTGTGTTATTGTTGTCAATGGAAACGTCATGTTGATATGGAATTTTGGATAGCAAACTGGGCATTTTGTTCTTTTATAATGATTTTTCAGAATTGAGGAGTCCATCAGAGAGGTTTGCCAACAGGAGCAAACTACTATGTATTTCATTCTGTTCTGTGATGATAGCAGTGCAGAACATGTCAGCTTGCAAATAATTTTGGCACTCCAGTGCTTTGCATGCACAGCCAATGGTAAGGGATAATGGAGCTCATATTCCAACATCAAGAAGATCCACACATTCCACGCTCTTATATTATGTGAGTGTTCACTGTGCATAGGATTATTCCTTGATGAGTGATATATTGTCATTTTACAGGATTTTTCAGAGAGATAAGGTTGGTTCATACAGCTACTTTCATTTTCATGATTTAAAAAAAGCCAGCATGGTGTACTGATTAGAGAACTCAGATAATTTTGGCACAGATCCTGACTCAGGCAAGAAGCTTACTGGGTGATCTTCGGCCAGTCACACTCTGTCACCCTGATCTAATTCATAGTTCTATTAATGAAGATAAAATACAGATGAGGTACTTTACCTGGGACTTCCTGGAGGAAATAAAACACATCTTAGGAACAGATGAACCTGTGGTTGAACAAATACTAGGAATTTAAGAGACCCACTTATTTCAAATCTATGAGCAGGTGTCTTTGTGGGAGATACCAGAAGGGAGTTTTATCACACTGTTAGCTGTCTTATAGAGATAGTTCATCAGTTTAAAGACCTTCACCTTACTCTGATACAACATCTGTGAAGTTCTGTGAGGAAGTAGTAGTCTTAATGTTGCAAAATTGCAGGTGAGATCCATAGTTAGAAAGCAAAGCAGATTGTTTCTTGACCTTTTTAGAACATACGGTCTGGGAGTGTTGTAAGATAGTGCTGGCCTTTTTTTATTCTGTGGCCTATCAACATACCTGTCAAGTTTTGGATTTGGAAATAAGGGAAATTTCCCGGCAAATACGGGATACTTGACAGCTATGCTTATCCTGTGCTGCCCTCCAAAGGTGGCAATAGGGCATTGCAGTCTAATTAATAAGGGATGACAGCGGGAAAGAGGGTAAAATAAGGGGTTTTCCCGGCCAATAAGGGATACTTGACAGCTATGCCTATCAAAGTGGTGATGGGTTTGTTCATTCATTGTATTGTGATGGGACTTTCTTTTCAATATTTTTGTTTGCATTTCTGGTATCTACAACAGTTTAAAAAGAAACACAGTGAGGAGGGTTGATTTGATTTAATTTAATTTAATAGATTTATATACTGCCTTATCCAATGGACTCTGGGCGGTGTACACAAGTTAAAACCAATATACAGGTATTTTTTTAAAAAAACAACACTTAAAAACATAACAATATTACTACCCCCCCTGTGCCATATTATCTAAAAACAAATATAAAATCTACAAAAACCTCAAGAATTTAATTACAGGAGGGGGAAAAGCCTCAGACGAGCCAAAAAGGGGAGCTTGTTGACAATCCTGGCCCCCAGACCCATTTTGCCAACCATGTCTTCAATTATTTCCTAAATGGTAGTAACTGGGCCTGGAGGCATAGTTCTACTGGGAGGAGGTTCCATAGTGTGGGGGCTACGACCGAGAAGGCCCTTTTCCTTGTGCTGGAGAGGCAAGCCTCCCCAACAGATGGCACCTGAAGGGTGCCCTCTCGCTTTGCTCTCGTGGGATGGGTCAATGTCCTAGAGATGATATGGTCCTTGAGGTATCCTGGTCCGCTACCATGAAGGGCTTTAAAGGTGACAATCAGCACCTTGAATTGCACCTGGAGACATATAGGCAGCCAGTGCAGCTCCCGCAGCAGTGGCGAGGTGTGGGCAAAATGACTACACCCCACCATCGTGTGGGCTGCCACATTCTGGATCAACTACAGTCTCCGGATGGTCATCAAAGGCAGCCCATACCTGTCAACCATCCTGTTTTGCTCAGGAAAACCCCTTATTTTTACCCCTCTTCCCACCCCCTCCCATTTTATTAATTTCCCTGAATTTTCCCTTATTTTTTTTTAAAAAATATCCTGACCTCACAGGCAAAGCTGCAGTATTTTTTCTGGCCACCAGAGGTTGCTGTGTGGCAGGCTTTTCTCTTGTGGAAGGAGAGAGAGAGAAGGTGTGTGTGTGTGTGTGGGGTGTTCCATAGTTTTCCCTTTCTCTTTTGCTTTCCTGCCAGCCACATGGTCCTGGAGGCTTCGTTTTGGCTGCTGGGAGCAGGAGTCTATTCTAGGTGAGCGATATATTTCATATGCAGGGGCAAATCTTGGCACTCCAGGTGTTCTTGAACTTCAAGTACCAGTAGCCCAAGTCAGCACTCCTGGTGATCAGGGTTTCTGGGAATTGAAGTTCCAGAACAGCTGAAGTGCCAAGGTTCACCATCACTATTCTATGATAATAGGGAAACCTGCAGTAATATTTGACAGATCATAGTGGATTTTCAAAATAAAAAAAACACTCTGGATTCCTTCTTTGTCTCTATGATAGGCAGTAAAAATGGTGGTTTAGGGTATTTATTCTGTATGTTTATACTTGATATGGGATTTGTGCCTTCTGCACTGAAGAGGCAGACTAGAAGAGGTGGTAAAAGGAAGGGGGCAATATTAGAAGGCAATGTTGAGATGGATCCACCTAAGATATTTATGCTATGTAGCATATGTCAGCAACTGTCACAGAACTGATGGGGTTGGGGATAGAAGATGATAGCTGGAATAAGTCCAAGTGCGCTAACCTACCAGCATGGAATAGCGCTCTTAGGGGTGTCATTAAGCAATGCTGAAATAATGTGGAAAGAGATGCCTGGAATAAGCCTAGGTATTCACTAGGCAACAGATAAATTAGCGTTGCCATTTCACTGTGTGCTGCTTTGTGGCTGGGAGATGGGAAAAGCCTTCAATAAGGAGGAAAATCTCTGGGGCTGATATTTTTTAAAAGGAAAAAAATATTGTTGATGTTATCCTTGAATGTACTCTCTGTTCTCCTGTGCTGTGATAAAAGAACGGCTGTCGTGTTTGGTGTGCTGGGATTGGGGCGCTCTATTAATACAAAGGCTTCTCAGATAATTGTAGTCCAGTGGGGCAGGAATAATTTGGGTACGGGCCTTTGCCACAGCATATGTAGCAGAGTTGTAAAGCTAGCTGTGGCTATAATGGAATGCGGTGTTATGCATGTGTGGGAACACAGACAATTGGCTGCTTCTGCCTTTTTGTTTGTTTTAGCTTCCTCACACTCTGCCCCAACTGGCATTTTTCTTGCTAGTGCCTTATTTAATCAAATGAAAGATCAAGTGTAGCTTATTATTCAGAAGATAACCTGTCAGTGGCTTAGTGTGTCTCTTATTTCAAGGCTTGTTATGTGACTGGCAATAAAATGTGACTAATATACTATTAATTAATATCATGTCCTCCAGCTAATTTATCACATTATTAACCAGAGTAATAAAGCCAAAGAGAAGTGAGCTTACCTACAGACAAAATTCAAAATCATGAGAGGTAAAGATGAGAACCTCAACCAGAATTTAATACTTGAATGCTTCCATATATGTATATTGGGTTTGACAACCCTTTTGCTTGTCCCACTGGAATATGTTATGCAGAAATACAGAATTTAAAGTGAAAGGGCAACCAATTTTGAGCATAACCTTGGCTTTGCATTTCCAGTAATTATCCTTTAATTGCATTACACAATTTGAAATAGAGCCATAACTAGGGGGGAAACACAACAATTTGACATTCCCTGATGCTTTCTCTGACATGTGCTATTTGCTTTTTATTCAAATGTAAATTTTCTCTATAACACTGTCAAAGAAAAAGGAAGCAAGAAAGAAAACAAAATTGAAATGTCACTAACAATTTCTGACACAGAGAGACCATCATCAGCAAAATGCAAGATTTGCAGTTCACTACTTAAAATAAAAAAAATGTAGGATGAGCCTCAGCAGAGGGAAAGGGGGAGGGAAACACTGTCATCCCTTAGGGATACATGCTAGTTCAAGACTACAATCAAAATATCAAATAAGCTGCCAACTGTAATTGTGTGATGAATGGGTCTTACAGTTTACACACTGAAGAAACAAAATATGGAGAATAATTTTTATTTCGCATAATTCGCATAAGAGTCCAATCAAATTGAGGAATTCAAGATTTGGTTAAAAACCCAACATAATAAATTTGTGATGAATTCTCAGACTAGTTCACACATGATGTAAAGCATGGGAACAAGTTTCAGTCTTATGGACAAGTATCATGATCTGTAGGATATGATCCAGGACTTGCCACAGAAAGGTAGAAAACTGGGTGCTCAGCCAAGTCATAAGAACATAAGAACATAAGAACAGCCTTGCTGGAACAGGCCACAGCCCATCTAGTCCAGCATTCTGTCTCACACAGTGGCTCACCATTTCCTTCAGGGCATTATTCCCAAAGAGATGCCTTCACCTGCTTAGGATTCCCTGGAAATGATATTGAGTGATATCCTGCCTATCTCTCCAACCCGGAGGTTGTCCTTAAGTATCCATAATTATAGCCATTGATACTCTTGTCCTCCATGATCTTGTCTAATCCTTTCTTAAAGCTGTCAAGACTGACAGCTGTCACCACTTCTTCTGGCAGGGAGTTCCATAGGCCAGTAATCCTCTGGGTGAAAAAGTACTTTCTCTTATTTGTTTGAGAACTAGTACCCAAAAGTTTCATCGAGTGTCCCCTAGTTCTAGTGTTATGCGATAGGGAAAACAGTTTTTCCTTATCTACTTTGTCCACACCGTGCATGATTTTATACACTTCAATCAGGTCACCTCTTAGACGTCGTCGTTCAAGAGTGAAGAGGCCCAACCGTTGCAGCCTCAGATGGTAAGGAAGGTGTTCCAGTCCCCTAATCATTCTGGTTGCCCTCCTCTGCACTTTTTCCAGCTCCATAATATCCTTCTGGAGGTATGGCGACCAGAACTGTACACAGTATTCCAGATGGGGCCTCACCATAGATTTATAAAGAGGCAAAATGACACTTGCTGACTTATTTTCTATACCCTTCCTAATGATCCCTAACATTGAGTTTGCTTTTTTCACTGCTGAGGCACACTGGGTTGACACCTTCATTGAGTTGTCCACCAGGACACCAAGGTCCCTTTCCTGGTTTGTCGCAGAGAGTTCAAACCCCATCAGTTTATAAATGTAATTGGGGTTCTTTGCCCCAACATGCATCACTCTGCACTTACTAATGTTGAAACTCATTTGCCACTGTTTTGCCCACTCCCCCAGTGTCAAGAGATCCCTCTGGAGCTCCTCACAATCTCTCACAGTTTTCACTACCCTGTATAATTTAGTGTCGTCAGCAAATTTGGCTACCTTGCTTTTTACTCCTACCTCTAGATCATTTATGAAGAGGTTGAAAAGCAAGGGTCCCAGTACTGAACCTTGGGGGACCCCACTCTTTACTTCCCTCCACTTGGAGAAGTGTCCATTTACTGCTACCCTCTGTTTCCTGTCCCTTAGCCAGTTGCTGATCCAGGACAAGACCTGTCCCTTTATTCCATGACTGGTAAGTTTATTCAAGAGCCTTTGGTGTGGGACCTTGTCAAAAGCCTTCTGAAAGTCCAGATAAACAATGTCAACTGGATCCCCCTTATCCACATGCTTGTTGACACTCTCAAAAAATTCCAACAGATTAGTGAGGCATGATTTGCCCTTGCAAAAGCCATGTTGGCTCTCCTTTAGCAGCACCTTCTCTTCTATGTGCCTATTAATTCTATCTTTTAGGATGGTTTCCATCACTTTACCTGGGACACATGTCAAACTGACAGGTCGGTAATTTCCTGGATCACCCCTGGATCCTTTTTTGAAAATTGAAAAGTCATGCCTGAATTCTCCCTAGAGCAAAAATGAGTAAACTGAGGCAAAATGTTATTATGCACACTTGATGAAAATAGAAAGCTAACCAGAAAAGACAAAATTAGTGGAAAAGATGGGAGAGGAGTGAAATAAAAAAAGAGGAAGACAAATGTGTGAGGAATGAATGTATTTAGAGTAGAGGGATGAATGAGAGCATGTGCAGAGTGCTGGGTACGAATAGATAGAAAGTAGCCTTGGTAAAAGTGAAGGCAAAGACCGGGAAGATTACGTAGGTAGACCCAGAATGTTGAGAAGAGCTAATTTTGCATAAAGGTTGAGAGTGAATGATTGATAGAGAATGTTCTGGAGAACCCTGAGGAAAATTAAGAAGACAAGAAAATGGAGAGATTTCGAAATAGTTGCCATCCTGGAGTTATCCAGCTGAGGAGAAATAAGAAGAGAAGAAAATGGAAGGGTTTTGAGATAGTGCTGTGATAGAATCATCCAACTGAAGAGGGGTAAGAAGGCTTCCCTAGAGTAGTAAGTGAGGTTTATTATTTTGGCCTAAGAGTGGGTCAAGTGCTGATCTGTCGCTTGAAGTATTTTATTAGCATTTAATGAAGCTGCCTTTTGTTTTCCCCATTTTTGAAATCTGGCTGTTGATTTTTGTGAATACCTCAGTGTTGTTGAATAAACCTTTTAAAAATCTCAAGCCCTTGTGTTTCCCCATACCTGTAAAGGGAGTTTGTTTCCTTTCAGTTATATGCGGTGTTGTTCTGAAGCCGGTCCGCTTCGGTCCTTGCGTACCGGTAGCGGAAATCCCAGGCCACACCCACTTGACTGGCCCCGCCTGTTGGCCATGTGACTGCTCTTCACTATAAAGCTATGAAAATAGAAGCCTTTTCTATTTTCATTGCTCTATTGTGAACTTCTGAAGCCGTGCTTCGAGCAGCCACCAAAGTGCCTTGCCACCTGCTGAGGGTGACTCTCCTTTGGGTGGGTGGGTGGGTGGGTGGGTGTGAAGGGGGATGGTGTGTGTGTGTGGGGAGATGATCTGGAGCAGGCTAAGGGGGTTATTTCTTGGGGGTTGTTCTTTATGTTTTGTTTACTCTGATATGCTTGAAACACAGACTAACACAGCTACCATTTAAAAAGTTTTATTCTGTGCAAGCATATCAGAGAGTAAACAAAAAGACATAAATGTTGTGGCACCTTAAAGACTAACTGCTGTATTTTAATGTGTGCTTTTATGGATCAAATCCACTGGCTCTTTGGCTATAAACAGGGATGAGCACTGAACCCTAGAGTTGGATACGACCGGCTTTCAAGCAAGGCCAACCTTTACCTAATAACAGATCCCTGATTGGTATTCAAATTTGCTGTGAAGTTTGGCCCTGTTTAGTTGCAAGTGGTTAGTAAAGGTAAAGGTCCCCCTTGCTAAAAAGCCAGTCATATCTGACTCTAGGGTGCAGTGCTTATCTCCATTTGTAGCCGAAGAGCCAGTGCTGGCTGTGTTTGCAGACATTTTCATGGTCATGTGGCAGGCATGACTAGATTGCCCACCCAGTCACATGGCCACGCCCACAGAGTAGGTCACGCCCACAGTGTGGTAATATTTTTTTTAGATCCCACCACTAGTTATATACTACTAAGAATAGGTCAGAACATTGGTTATTAGCTAACCCTGGGAAGAGGGCAGGCTGTAGTTTGTCGACTGGCTGGGATTGAGTTAATGAAGATCCCAGGGCTTGTCTGGTGTTAAGAAAAATCCAGGCCAGACTTCACAGTTAAAGAGCGTCCTGGCTTGGTACAATTCCTAACCAAGATTTTCTTAAACAGATTTACACTGTTATCAGAGCAACTTTGTAATTTGCAGCTGTGAATTGCTAATGAACTAATAATATGTGAATATTGATGGCCTGGAATATGGGAGGAAACAAAAAAACTGATTTAAAAAACAGAACTCAAAATAAGTGGTTAATTTATCTTTATTACACAAAGCCTTTAAATCAACTTAAACAAAGAATGAGAATGCATCTGAAATCAATTCTGTTCAAAGAAAGATGAGAGCATGGATGAATTACTGGCACACATAATAAATTTGTTGGCATGAAATCCAGGGCCTGAGTACATTTCAGAAGCTCTGTGTAGTCAGACAATTTTTCAATGGCTCTTCAGGATCGTTGAAAGGTCTATTTAAAGTAAATTTGTGTGAAGATATATTTTACCAGCCCTGAACCGTAGGATAAAGAATTATGAAAATCAAAAGGAATTTTGTTTTAAAAAATTGCTCTCCGAGTATATTTTGCTTATAGAATGAGCTTACCAAATCATTTTACAAACTACCCTGGGTTTTTATAGTATGAATTGTCAAAGTATTAATTTCCTGACACCATTTGCTGTATTATACCAAAGAACTGATTCTAGCTTTTGGAGACATCATTTATTGGAGTACTTTTAATGTCACTCTGTTATATGCTTGTTTGTTATCACAGGGAAATCTCCCTCCCCATATTTGAATGTCAAAGGTGGCAAATTAGTAAAAAAAAAAGGTTAACCTTTAGTTATAATAAAGTTATTAATTAAAAAATGGTTTAGCTCTTGGTGTACTCCAAAGTCCTACTCAGTTATATCTTTTAGAAAGATGTAAGTAATGTTTTAGGCAGAATATATAGCTCTCTACTTTACTCTTGGAATAAGGGTAGGGCAGACCTTGTGTGGCAGGACTGGCAGAGAAAGATTGGCTACTCAGTTTCATACTCAGTTGGCATTGAATCTGGTTTCCTAAATCTCACTCCAACACAATGTTAACCATCCTGTCATTTAGGCTCTCTTCCTCAGCACTTGCTTGGCTGTCAGTCCATCACAGAAGAGTCTGATGAAGCTTTCCATAGGTTCCGGTAGTGGAATATGAGAGAAGCCAAAATACTTGTAGAAGGAGTGGAATATTTAGAAGCAACTCAGACTTCCATTCTGTTGCTGTGTAGCAGAGTGACTGCAGAGTGCGCAGCTGAAGGCAAGGGCACTTTGATCAACGCAGCAACCAAGGCTTATTGTTTGTTCAAAAGAGTTTTTACTTATGGTGAAAGCAAAATGCTTCAAATATTTACATCAACATAGATAACAACAACACAAATAAAATAACTTCTATTTGGTGCCACCCAGTTCAGTTCACTTGATTTATAAACAGGTATTGGAATTACACAGTCAGTCAGCAACAGCTGTGCTGTTACAATCACAGAACTCTTAAAGCAAAAACATCAGTATTACAGTGGTGTATAATATCCTATACAACTAGTTAGGCAAACACTTAGTATCCTGACACATGTTGAAGTATGAAATTTGCAACTGCAGAAGTTGAAAAACATATACAAAGTTAAGCTTATAGCAAAATAGCAAAACATTTTCCTTGTTTTTCCTCCCCGTCAGGTGACTCGAGTGCTATTCTACAGAAGGAACATTTTATTGCAAACTCCTTTCGTTAGTTCCTTGCAGGTGTTCTTATCTGATTTTTCCCATCTCTCGAAATGTCTCGAAGATGAGCTTCTGTTTGATTGTCTTCCAAGAGTGTCTTTGGCAGTTGGCAAGCTTTTATGTCACTAATGACCTTGCTAATTTATGGAGTGTGCCTGCATCATTGGTATGTAAAATGGCGTTACAGCTGCTCTGGTTGAGGTTAGAATACTCAGACCTAGAGTGAGTTAATTCAAACTACAACGTTACCTAGGCTAATACAAAGTAATTTAAGTGAGATATAACTTCCTTTGAGGATTCCCTTGACAGCTTGAATCTCTCATATTTTGTGAAAATTGTATCCATTACAATTAAAGAATGCTATAGATAATGCAAACAAAACAAAACACATATATATGAGTCAAAAGAGGAAGCAAAGGAGAAGAAGAAACTGTGGCTAATTTTTCATCAACACTTCAGAAATGTATGGCAAATAATATAGCTCATGAGGAAGAGTAAAAAGCCTTGTAGCCCAAGCCGTGAAATTAAATGAACTCTGGCAATGAGATCCAAACATGTCTTCCAGAGAAAGAAATCACAACACAATAGCTTGAACCTGCATTTGCATCCTCCTAATTACTCTCTAATTTGCATATAAGAAAGCAACCTCTAGATTCTTCACCTGGTCATTAGCATGCTAGAGACATAAAACAAAATGGTGATAGGCTGGCCACCCTACCTGTCGGTGGTACCTAGCAATCTCCTGAACAAACTGCCTGGTCACCTAATGCAGGCATTTGAAACATACGGCCCATGGGCTGTACCCGGTCCTTGATGCCACCACCGTGCGTCTGGCCCCGGTGGGGGCGAAGAGGCCACTCCACCGGCCACCCCACTGGTTGGTGTTCTTGGGCCCTGCCCTCCCCCTCGGACTTAAAAGGCGAGGAGGTGCCGGGTGAGCTGCTGCCGCCGCCGTGCATCCTGGCCCTGGTGGGGGCGAAGAGGCCACTCCACCAACCGGCGTTCTTGGGCCCCGCCCTACCCCTCGCCCTGCTCGGACTCAAAAGACTCTAAACGTAGGGGATTTCATGGGTGGTCTTGGATATTTTTTGTTATTTATTAATGGGTTTTTTATGTGATATTTTGTATTGAAATTTGACTTTTTGAATTGTACTGCACTGCTTTTTGAATTGTACTTTGTTATATTGTATTATTGACTATTGGTTATTGTACCGAATTTATTTTTCATGCTTCTTTATTATTGTATTGTATGATATCTATATGTTGTAATGGCCACCTTGAGTCAGCTTTGGCTGAGAAAGTGTGGGATATAAATTAAAATTTAATATTATTATTATTAATGCATCCACTCATGTGCAAAATGCTGATGTAAATGCATTCTGTGCATGCATGGGCATGTTTTACTTCCACTTCCGGTGGGAGGAACCACATGACTGGCCCAATCAGCTGTCTGGGGGGGCATGGTCAGGCCCGCGAGTTGAAAATGTTGAGAACCCATGATCTAATGGTTGGAGTAGTGTCCTGTGGGATGGGGGGGGAAGAGAAGGGTTTCTAGAGTGAAGATGAGTGTGATCTGTTGTGGGAGCATACAAGATGATGACCTAGTCCTCTCCCTCCAGGGTCTGTCTGACTTCATCTCAGTGGTGGTGTTGATGTCCTCTAGACTTATGTTATTGGGGTGCTTCAACATTCATACTAATGAGGTGTTGGTCAGGTCAACCTTGGAGTTCATGGATTCCATGATATCCATGGGCCTATGTCAGCATGTTATGTTCTCCTTCGTATAGTTTGTGAATCCACACTCATGGATTATGCGCCTGCGCAGAACGGCCGATTGGAGGCTTGAAAAGCTATTGGTCAAAAGTTTTGGCGGTAAGACCGCCCACCGTACCGCCCACCCTGAGGCGCCCGCGCGCCATTTTACCTCAGTTCTCTTCTTTCCGCCGTAGCAGCAGGACGATCGTTGAGAGCTTCCTCAATTTTTTCGCCCTTCTGAGGGAAAGTCTTTTGGCAAAATAAAATTTTTTTCTCGGTGATCTTGTCCTTCGGGCAGGATCGCCACTCCGGTGCTGTTTCTTCCTTCTGGTGGACTCAGTTACCTACTCGCTTCGGTCACCGTTTCCCCCCTCAAGGGGGTGGCGGCTGGCCAGCCCTTCGGGGTAACCGCGTTCCAGAAACTTCCGTTGGAAGAATTTTTTCTTTGATGGCCGCGGCCTTCAAACAGTGCTCGGCTTGCCTGAAAAAGTTTCCGGCTTCCGACGGCATAGCCTCTGCCTTTTCTGCCTCGGAGAGTCTCATCAGAGCCAGTCTTGCCCCCACTGCAAGAAATTCACCCGTCTGGCCGTGCAAAACCGGAGCTACCGGCTCAAAGCGCACCTGATGGAACTCTCTCTGGCTCCCGTTGCGGCCGCTTCTACCTCGGCTAGCGTCTCTCAGCCTCCGCCACCTTCGACCTCTTCTTCCGCTACCATCAAGAAGAAGAAGAAGAGGGACAAGAACGGAGACAAGAAAAAGAAGCGCGGGTCAGAGAAGAGGCGATCGCTCCCACCTACTCCGCACACCCCTGTGTCTCCGGGACCCTCGCCACCATACTCGGTCACGAGATGTCCGTCTCCTGGGTCTTCCATCTGGGGAGGACGGTCCTCCTCGGGTTCGCCTGAAAAAGGACACAGGGCTGGGGCTCCAGCTCGCCCACTTCAGGTACTCCCGTCACCGCCTCGTGGGAGGGCCCGCTCGCCTATGAGGCAGGCTTCCGTCTCCCCAAGGCCCAGGACTCCGACGCTCGACGATCCTACCTGCCACCGTTTCGTCACCGACTCTGCCAGCCACCGTTTCGCCGGCCACCGTTTTGTCGCTCCCGACGGTGGGGGACCCATCCCAGATGGAGTTCCTGAAGGGGATGTTTGAGGTCATGGCTCAGACTTTTGCCAACCAGTTCAAGACCTCCATGCCTGCGGCCTCTGCGGCTCCGGTACCGACCACCGCAAGCCCCAGGGATGCTGGCCCTGCTGTGGCCCTTCTGACCTCCCGAGGGTCGAATGTCCGCTCCGCTGGCCCACCCACACCGTCGCGGGTTGATCCAGACGTTGAAGCGGTGGACTCCCATCCCGCCGGCCCGCCCAGGCCGTACTGGCGCGGTCCCGACGTGGATGCAAGAGTTCCTCTCTCGTCCTCCGATGACTCCAGCGCCTCTTCGGAGGAGGACGAGGGAGACATCGACGCCGAATGGACGCCGGACCAGGCCATCGGCGCGGTTGACCCACCGCGTGGTGAGGATCAACGCTCGCTCACGGCCATGCTGACGCGCCTGGGGACCGCGTTGAACCTGAAGGTGGACCAGCCGCCACTGGAAGGTGAGGACCAAATGACCGCAAAACTGGATAGGCGTGCGGTACGGCCGGTCCATATCACCATGCTTCCATCCATGCTGACGTCGGCGAAGGCGACGTGGAGGAAGCCGGTGTCAGCGCACTCCGTTTCGTCCAGACTCGACGGCATGTATAGAGTCCTGGATGAGAACGTTGAGTTCCTGCAGGCGCACCCCCTGCCGAATTCCCTGGTGGTCAAGGCCTTCCAACACAGGACGGCCACCAGCGGGTTCCCGGTGCTGTCGACCCCGGAGGGGAAGAAGCTGGACGCGGTGGGCCGCAAATTCTACGCCACCGGTTCCCTCTTCCTCCGCGCCGCCAACTACTCAGCTGCCATGGGCCTGTACCAGTCTCACCTCTGGGAGCGGGTGAAGGCCGAGACGGCGACGTTACCTGCCGACGCCCAGAAACGGATCGACGCGCTGGCGTCCGAGGGCGATTTCCTGGCAGAGCAACAGATGCGAACCGCCAGGCATATAAATGACTATGCGGTGAAGGACATGTCGTCTGCGATCCTGCTCCGTCGCCACGCCTGGCTTAGGGGCACCTCCCTCGATGACGCTATGAAGAAGCTCATCGAGGAGTTTCCTTTCGACGGGCAAGGCCTTTTTGGGCAGGACACGGACAAGGTCCTCAACGAAATGCGGCAGACCAACTCCACTGCCAAGTTTCTGGGGCTTACCACGCCGGCTCCGCCCGCCAGGCCGAGGTTCCAGCCCTTCACGCGGCGCTACCAGGGAAACCCGCAACAACAGGGTGGCCCCGCGGAGCAGCCCAGGTCTGGCTCTTACAAGCAACAACGCCAGCACAAGCCGCGCTACCAGCCCTACGGGCACGGCAAGCGTTCGGACGCTAAGTCCAAGTCGCGCATTTGAAGCTGTGACGGCCGAGTCTCTCGCGCTCCATCTCCCGTACCTCCCCCTCCGGAACTTCCTCCAGGTATGGTCGAGCATCACGGACGACCGGTGGGTCTTAAGGATCTTGTCCTCTGGCTACGCCATCGAGTTCGTGCGGGCGCCTCGGGTAGGAAGACATCGTTTCACCACCTCGTCCCCCCATTTAGAGGAAGAAATATCAACTCTTCTGTCCAAGGGAGCCATCGAGCGGGTGGCCCCGCCCGATTGGGACAACGGCTTCTACTCGAGGTACTTCGTGGTCCAGAAGAAGGACGGAGGACTTCGCCCGATCCTGGACCTGCGCCGCCTCAACAAATGCATCCACACCAGGAAGTTCCGGATGGTGACCCTGCAGACCGTCCTTCCCCTCATCAACAAAGGGGACTGGTTCACAGTCATAGACCTCAAGGACGCTTACTTCCATGTCTCCATCCTCGAGGAGCACCGAAGGTTCCTTCGATTCCGCATCGGCGATTCGGTTTACCAGTACCGATGTCTACCGTTTGGTCTGGCCACGGCACCGCGAGTCTTCGCCAAATGCATGGCTCCGGTGGCCGCCTTCCTTCGCCAGCGGGGAATCAGGATCTTCCCATACATCGACGACTGGTTGATTGTATCCCCCACCAGCTTGTCGGCCATTCGGGACACGCAGTTCACGGTCCACCTCATGGAGAGTCTCGGCCTCAGGATCAACTTCACCAAATTGAAGTTGATCCCCTCTCAACGCGTCGAGTACATCGGAGCGGTACTCGACTCGCTTGCCACCAGAGCCTTTGCACCCCAGAAGCGCCTGCAGGACATCGCGCAGGGAGTGAATGACCTACGCACCAAACCGTGCATCCGGGCGAAAAAGGCTCAAAGACTGCTAGGCCTTATGGCCTCAACGACGGCTGTGGTCCCTCACGCCAAGTTAAAGTTTCGGTCCCTACAGTCGTGGCTTCTGCACGAATTCGATGCGCTCCGGGAGAGTCAGTCCAAATGGCTAACTCCGTCCCCGGAGCTGAGGGACCAGCTGGTGTGGTGGACGACACCACTCAACGTGACAACGGGGAAGAGTTTTTACCCCCCGCAACCCTCGTTGCAAATATTGACCGACGCAAGCAACCTTGGCTGGGGGGCTGCCTGCGGGACTCTCACGGTCAACAACCCTTGGTTGCCTCAGGAGATGGTGCACCATATCAACTACTTGGAGCCCTCCGTTCCTTCGAGACCATGCTCATGGGCAAGGCGGTCCAAGTGGCGTCGGACAACACCACGGCTGTGGCGTATCTGAACAAGCAGGGAGGAACACGGTCCACCACCCTTCTTTACCTCGCCGTGCAACTCTGGGAGTGGTGCCTAGAGAGGCACATTTTCCTGATTGGAGTGCACATTCAGGGCAAGCTGAATGTCCTGGCCGACCATCTCAGCCGCCTCACCTCGACGACCCACGAATGGGAACTGAACGACGAGGTGTTCCAGTCGCTTTGCGAGGCCTGGGGGACTCCGAACATCGACCTCTTCGCATCGGAGTCCAACACGAAATGCCACAGGCACTGTTCCAGGGCGGGCATCGGTGTCAACTCCGAGGGCGATGCCTTCATGAAACGGTGGGATCAGGACTATTTCTACGCTTTTCCTCCGTTTCCCCTGGTCCAGAAGGTCCTCACCAGAATGCTTCAGCACAAGACCAGAGCCATCCTAGTGGCCCCAGCATGGCCTCGCCAACCATGGTTTCCGCTGCTGTTGCGCATGTCATCTCAGTATCGCACGCTACCGGAGTCACCGACGCTCCTCCAAATGGAGCAGGGCCAGCTCCATCACTCGGACCTGCCCAGCCTCCACCTCACCGCGTGGAGGATAACCCCAGACTGTCCAGGATCCTGGAACTAGCCAGGCGCCCTTCCACAAGGAAGTCCTACGCTTCCAAATACAGACGCTTTTGTGCTTTCCTGGCATCTCAGCAGACCCCCCTCTCGCAGGTGGAACTGCAGGACGTCTTGACCTACCTCCTCCATCTGGCTGAGTCTGGCCTCAGCATCGCCTCCATCCGAGTACACCTCGCAGCGGTGGTGGCTCACTCTCCAGCTGGCTCGCCCGCTTCTAGCGCTTTCCGCGACCAAACGGTGAAACGCTTCCTCAAGGGATTGCGGAACGCCTTCCCGCCGGTCAGGACTCCGACGGCCCAATGGTCACTCTCTACCGTCCTTAACGCGCTCACCATGACTCCTTTTGAGCCCATGGCTACCGCGGATGCTCGTCTCCTCACATGGAAGACAGTTTTTCTTGTGGCCATCACGTCTGCTCGGCGAGCTGGTGAGCTGGTCGCCCTGCGGGTGGACGCACCCTTTCTCCAGTTCTTCAATGACCATGTGGTGCTCCAACCGGACATCACCTTCCTCCCCAAGGTGGTCTCCCAGTTTCATATGGCACAGACTATCTCCTTGCCAACATTCTTCCAGAACCCCGCTAACGCCCAAGAAAGGACTTGGCACACGCTGGATGTCAAACGGGCTTTATTGTTTTACACCAGCAGGACAAGGGAGTTCAGGAAGTCGCAACGCCTTTTCGTGGCATATGGGGGCAAGTCCAAAGGTGAACCCATCTCTGCGCAGCGGTTCTCCAAATGGATCACCTCTACCATCTACTTGGCCTACGAGTCGGCATCGCTGCCCCCTCCACCGCATGTCAGGGCGCATTCTACCAGAGCGGTTGCAACATCCATGGCCTTTCTGGAGGGCACACCGCTTGAGGACATCTGTAAGGCTGCCACCTGGTCCAGACCTTCTACATTTGTCCAGCACTACAGGGTGGACACCAGAGCCACTGCGGACGCCAGGCTTGGCCGTGTCGTCCTCACTCGGGGGCTCCGGGCCCATCGCCCTTGACAGTTCACCCTGCCTGACCGTCATCATCTTCATCGTGGGATCATCTCATCCGACTGCCCACCGACCAAGTAAGTGTGAGCTTGCTAATCTCCCATGAGTGTGGATTCACAAACTATACGAAGGAGAAAGTTCGGTTTCACTTACCAGTGATAACTTTCGTTCTTCGAGTATATAGTTTGTGAATACACACTACCCACCCTGCCTCCCCTCTTCAGCTGCACGGATGAGATCAATTGGTTTATCCTGTGCTTGGCTTAAGTATGGAACTGAGGTAAAATGGCGCGCAGGCGCCTCAGGGTGGGCGGTACGGTGGGCGGTCTTACCGCCAAAACTTTTGACCAATAGCTTTTCAAGCCTCCGATCGGCCGTTCTGCGCAGGCGCATAACCCATGAGTGTGTATTCACAAACTATATACTCGAAGAACGAAAGTTATCACTGGTAAGTGAAACCGAACTTTCCCTATACATGCTCACTTTGACTTTTTAAATTGTATTTTTCTTAAGGGGTTAGGGAGGGTTTGGAAGGTTTAGTTGTTCTTAGATTGTGTGCATTTTTAACTCTTATGTAAGCCACCTTGGGTCATCCAAGGATGAGGAAGGCGGGGTAGAAATGATGTAAATAAATAATTAATTAATCTGAAATGTTTGATCTTTTACCTACCACCTTATCATAGTCAGACAACAACACCCATTCATAGGGAACTAGGACCTATTAAGATAGTTCACCCATGAAGGCTGCTGGTTTGGATCCATTCCAGTTGGAGTTTAGTCTTTGTCATGGCACCAAAACTGCATTGGTTGCCCTGCACGATGATCTCTGGGAAGCAGACAGGGGGAGTTTCCTCCCTATTGGTGCTCCTAGATACCTTGGTGGCTTTCAATACCATCGAGCACCTCCTGGAGAGGGTGGGTTGGGTATCAGAAGCACTGTATTACAGTAGCTTTATCATTCTTTGGTGGCCAGATCCAAAGAATTAAACTCTGGGAGTTTGTTTCAACCCCTTGGACCCTCCATTGTGGGGTGCAACAGGGTAGACAATCTCCCCAATGTTGTTTAATATCTACATGACACTGATGGGAGGGATCATCAGGACATTTGGAGTTCAATCCCACCAATATGCAGACAACAAACAACTCTATCTCTCCTTTACCCCTTCTGCAATGGATACAGCCTGGTTCCTTGATGACTGCCATGCCTCCATAATGGAGGCAAATTGAAACTTAATCCCAACAAGATTGAGGTCCTGGTGTTGGAGAGACCTTCTGCCCAGCTAGAAGACTGGTCCCGGCATTGGATGGGGTGGTTCTTACCCTTAGGGATCAGATATTCAGCTTAGGAGTGATTTTACATCCTGCTTTAAACTTAGATGCACAATTTGTGGCACTATGTAAAGATGCCTTTTCCCCAATGCTATCAAATTACCCAGCTCCATCCCTAGTTGGACAGTTGTTTCCTGACAACCTTGATCCACTCAATGGCAGTCCTGTGAATTAAATACTGCAATGCTGCTTATATGGGGCTTCCTTTGTCCCTGACATAGAGATTACAAGGAGTCCAGAATACAGCAGACAGACTCATAATAGGAAGAAAGAAATATGAATATTACAGCCTTGGCGGGTCTGCACTGGCTTCCCATTCCCTGTTGTGTCAGGCACAATGTGTTGGCATTAACATACAAAGCCTTACATGGTTTAGGACCTTCTTACCTGTTTGAGCATCACTCCTATATAACATCTGCTCACATCACCTGTGCAGCTTTGGTTGGATTGCTGTGTACAATTCACCTAGAATCTGTATGTGAATTATGCCTTTTCTTCATGTAATCACAGGTTGTAAGCAGTAGGTGGTGGTGGGAAAGAAGGATTCACCTGGGGGAAGTCTCCTACTTCCACAAAATGGTAAGGCTGCACTGCCCCATATGCAGATGACTAGCACAGTTTAAATGACTATTTTGCCATACAGCAAAACTATTAAGATAAACAGTGTCTAACTGCCTCATTTTCACTCTAAGTTCACTTGCTAGTACAGCCTGAACATCAATTAAAAACAGACCCTTTCCTAAAAACACTCCCATGTGCCTCTGGCAGGATAAGACAGATGTTTTAATGGACATCCTGCTGAATTTAATTGAACGGAAACATAATTTTCACACCATTTCCCTTCTACATAATAAAACCGAAACAGAAAAAATTGCTAAAGGTTGGTCCTTTTAGTATTAATGATTAACTTATCTTAAAACCTTTTTGGGCAGAAAGAATTGTCAAATAACATTATCAACATCTTCCTCTGTGTTCCTTCAGTAATTTTAAACATATTCAAGAGCATTTAGAAAACAAGCTGTTAATTATAATTAGCAGGTTTAAGACAAGGAGCTTAAAATGTGTGGATTTCTTTCAGTAAGGTCATAGGAATCAAGAACAATCACATCAGACGTCTATTGGCGTGGATGATCTATTGTGAATTCTGAGCATTATTTATATATTATGTGTGTCATGTCTAACAAAACCTGATGAGACATTTACAGCTGCCTATTACAAATTTGGCATATAAATAGGACGAAAAGTAGTTCCTTACAACAACAAAAAATGAAAACAGGATAATGAACCTCTTAGGGAAAATAGACACATATAGGCTTAGAAGTGAACCATATCTAAATTCTGATAAAATCAATAGGGCTTGTCAATCACAATTAACTAACTGAGACACTAAACAATCTGATTAGTTTCAAAAGGAATTAGGCACAAGTAGTCTTTTTTAGATCAGGGCCATAGCTTTGGAAGGAAGGAAGGAATGAAAGAAGGAAGGAAAAGGATTTCAGTCTGCTTTGAAATGTTATAAACCTGCACTACTCTGAGCTTTCACTCTTGTCTCTCAGCTTATTCAGAAATCTTTGCAATCTGTTTACCATTAGAAGTCCTATATCATCATGTGAGAGCAAATACAATTCTAGGCGTATACAACATTTTAATAGTGTTAAGATGGAATAGGCTGACAGAAGAAGCTTAATAGTCTGAGACAAAGGAGAAAATGGTGCGATTCCAGGATTGCCATATTCTTCTTCTCAAAATCTGGCATATTAAGTAAATAGTTACTAGGTAGCCTTACTCCACAATATGCAAAAATTATATTATGAAAATTAACTTGGATTTTTTTTGTGATTATGTAATTAAGCACAATATTTGTTGAATTGCTTTTCTGCTGGCATGTTTCCAGTTTGGCATCATTTATATGTAATCACTGCTTTGAGAGAGCATATAGTTTAATATACTGGTGTTAGGCTTAGAACAGGAGGACCTATGTTCAAACCCCAAGATAGTCACAAAGTTTACTTGATGTTTTTGGGTCAACCTGTTACTTAAACTTACTTTAAAGCAGTGGTTCTAAACCATTTTTTTGGCCATGCCCAACCTAAGCATCCCTAAAATCCTAATGCCCACCCCCACCCCCTGACATATAATTCTTATTATTCAAAAAGTGAACTATTCACATGGAGGAAACCTAAAAGGCCATTATCTTGGTCTTATTAATTCTCAAATTGCCCCCCTTAAAATCAAATTGCCCCCTGTGGGGGATGTGCCCCAGGTTGAGAACCATGGCTTTAAAGTGTTGTTTTCAGCCTGAAATGGGACAAAGAGAATCATTTAAACCAACTATATTATATTCCTGGTGCATATAATTTATGAGATTTTGCCTTGTACATGGGCTTCTGGTAATATGCTCAAGAGATGGCTGCTGTTTTTGCCATATATTCTTATTGAAATTTAATAATTAGATTAGTAATGCTGAAAGCATTTGACTGTGTGGGTCTTGAGAAACTATGGGTTGTTCTGAAAGAAATGGGGTGCCTCAACACTTGATTGTGGACAAGAAGCTACCATTAGGACAGAATATAGAGAGACAGACTAGTTTCCAACATGCAAAGGTGACAAAGATGTATTTTATCCCCATATCTGTTCAAGCTGTAGATTCAGATGAATGAGACTAGATTCAGGAGAATGAGGTAGAAGAAACATGAATGTTATGATGTTATGAAACATCAATAATGTTAAGATATGAAGATGACACTATTTTATTAGAAGAAAATGATGAATTGAAGTGACTTTTAATGAAAGTGAAAGAAAGTACCAAAGAAGGACTGTTGCTGAACATTAAGACAAAACCCATGACCACGGAACTACACAACCTTAATGTTGCCAAAGAAAAGACTGAAATAATTAAAAACTTTGTATATGAGGTTTAA